>ONZH01002845.1:0-100393 GCA_900303285.1 Rhinella marina
GGATGTAACTCAGGATCAGTACAGGATAAGTAATGTAATGTATGTACACAGTGACTGCACCAGCAGAATAGTGAGTGCAGCTGGAGTATAATGCAGGATGAAGCTCAGGAGCTGTAGAAGATACAGGAATTTTAGGTCTTATAATGAAAGGGTTATTATGTTACAGGCATTTCTTATTTGATAAAAGTTACTGTAGCTGAGCATAAGGAAGCTTAGAAGTAATTGTTATGGGTCTCCTGTGGTTTAAACTATAATGGGGTGACTCCAGCTTTATGGATTTCACTGGCTGTGTTATCGGGGCACTATGGCACTCAATGTTATAAGGACACTGGGGGTACCTCGTATGGGGGCATCCTGACTGTCTCTTATGGGGGCACTTAGGCTTTTACAGTTACGGGGGCTCTGTAGCTGGTCTTGTTACCCAAACACCATGTCTGTTTATGGGCACTGTGGGTGTCAGTACCTTAGAGATCAGTATAGTTATAGTTGTCACTACTATCACTGTTATGGGGGAGCTCCACCTTCTTCTTAAAATTCCATATCTAACAATTACAGTTGTAGTTTATAAAAATGTATTACTGTGACTCTTCCAGCACGTGCGCGTTATTGTCTGGGTAATTAGAAATACATTGTGTATAATCGATATCACCCTGCGGGTATAGCGTGCGCTAAGAGATGGGGAACGAGACTTTGTGAAAGGTGAAGCTATTCTCGTAGCCGTCACTAATTGATTCTCAGTTCTGTCATTGTCTGTATAATTAGGCTGACACGTTTATATAGGCTTGCGCGTTTCACGTCGTCAAATTAATTGTTCTTTTCCTTCTATATGGATTTTTTTTTTCCGTTTTGTATGGAAACTACTGGTTTTGTCATAAGAATAAAGCCTGGGACGTTTCCACAAGAAAAGGAACGTTATACCACTCACAGCAATTATCTTAATCTATAGCTTAAATATGTGAAAATGGGAGGAACAATGGGGCTTTATGTTAGCAGGCGGGGAGGAGGGGGGGCATTTACTTATGGTGTTGAGGGAGAAGTGAGAAATATTATGACAATTTCTTATTTAATGTTGGAGATGGAAGTGTAAAAATAATATATTTAAAGGGAAAAACCTAAATTATGCAGTTGTTAAAAAAAATCAAAAAAGATATAACTAGGCATATTACAGTGTAGTATAAAACTATATAATACAGCATAGCATAATATAATAAAACATAATGTAACATAATATAATAGAATATAATGTAGTATTCTGTAACAGGGGAGCCGGCGGCGCACTCCCTCGCGCCGCCGGTCTCCCAGCTGGTATACTGAAGCGAGGACACGACCTGCGTCCTCGTCTCCATGGTGACCAGGGGGCTCGGAAGACCCGATGGCGCGTGCTTCCCGGTGGCGCACATTTTTTCAGCGCAGCCGGCGTCCTCCATAACTAAGTATTGGTCATGAGACGCTGGCCACGCCACGTGACCAACCTTTTGGCCTATTTAAACAGGCAACCTGCTGGCCACAGGTTGCCTGTGATTGGTCTTCTTACCTTCACCAGCATTTGTGTACGACTGTGACTTCTGTTTTGACCTTGCCTTGACCTCGTCTTTGTATCTCCCCTTGTACTTCCTGACCTCTCGACCTCTGATCTCGGCTCATATTTGACTTTGCTCCAGTGTTATCCCTTGGTATTGACGTGAGCTCCTGGCTCTTGACCTCAGCTTGGTGATATTCTCGTGTCCGTGTTTTCTGTCTGTGTTTGTCTGTTGGTCCCCTCCCTGTAAGCCGTCCAGTTGCGAACCGTCAGTTAGGACAGACTTTGCAAGTAGGTAGGGACAGTGGTGTGGGTTTGAGTTCAGGGCAGCACTATTCCCTGATACGTGACATATTCATTGGTATTATATAATGTAGCCCAGCATAATATAAAATATAGTACAAAGGAAGGTATAATATAGTGTAGCATAATGTAATATAGTATTAAAGGAGTCGTCCGGGTTCAGAGCTGAACATGAAATTATCCCCGTTTTCACCCAGGCAGGCTCTGTGATATGAGCATTGGAACATTTCATGCTCCGATGGTCTCCTTGCCCTGCGCTCTATCGCGCAGGGCAAGGGCTGTTTGTGTGGATTTTTTACACTGCTAGGTAGAAGCCTAGGCCTAGCAGCGTTCCAGATGACGTCGCTGGCACTAATGGGCAAGCTTTAGTGCTGCTCTAGCCACTTTACAAGCCAGGGCAGTACTAAAGCTCACCCATTAGTGCTGGTGACATCACTGGCTCACTGCTAGAATGAAGCCTCTGCCTAGCTTACCTATGGAGAGCCTGGGATGTCACCGGATCCCCAGAAAAAGCCCTTGCCCTGCGCAATTCATCACAAAGGAGAGCATCAGAGCATAAAATGCTTTGATGCTCATGTCATCAGGGCTGAGTGGGGGAAGAAGTGGATAGGTCCGGGTTCAGCTCTGAACTCGGACAACCCTTTTAATATAATATATAATATAGTACAATAAAATAGTACAGCACAATACATTCCTCAACATTGAAGTTGCAACATCAAGACGGAAAAGTCGTGAAATCTGTTGAGGAAACCTGGCGGTAAGGGTGCAATATCCCTGCAGCACCACCACAGGAGAAACAAAGTATTACACAGTGTCCATTCATATCAATGGGTTGTCTGTATAATGCAGGACCGGACAGGTCCTTCAGAGAGAGAGACCAGATGATTCAGAATAGAGTCCAGAATTTCTTTTCCTTTCAGGTATAACCTGCTCTGATACATAATTTCACTGCAGTTAGCTTCTACGCAGTCTGAAATGCATCCCTGCAATGGAAATAGATTGCACTGAACTGCGCGGCATGTGCACATAGGTTAGGTTTTACATTTACAGTCTCTCTAAATGAAGCATCTCCACCTTCACCGTCAGTCTCAGCCATAAAGACCTCCATAGGTGTCATCAAAGGCCGAGTTCAATAAAAACAAGTTATAAAAAATTTACGACCTTGCATTAGTTCTGCCGTGACCCCAAGGTCGCCAAATAGAAAATTCAGAAATTAATATTTAGACGTTGCAGTATTGATAGTCATGACACGTCTAATGCAAGCCAGAGCTTCCCGCTGTGTATTAGGGAGTCCTTGAGAATAACGTCTGCAGGTGGCAGGGACATATCAAGGTCTGTGAAGGCTCCTCCTACCTAATAACAGTGTCAACCAGTTCCTAAATAATACTACCATACAGTGCCCATATAATACCGCCATGTGGGGACAACATCAGACACAAGCGTCCATGCTCATGTGTCTGGAACTGCAGGTCCTCCGACAGAGGTTAAGAAGCTTCAGCACCAGGCGCAGCAGCATGGACACAACTGTTGCTAGGTCCACACGAAGTATCACTAAGGATAGACCATCAGCATAAAATCTTCTAAAGACCATTTCTAAAGCTCACCACCAAAATGAATCATTGGACCACCAGTTCAGCAAACCCTACTGCGTGTAGAGGCTCTGAAGCAGACGGGTGGTCACTGCACTTCTTCTATCAAAGTTGCATCAGCAGAAAAGGATTCAATTTTCGCTGCAGTATCGGAATTGGACCTCCGTTGATTAAAAAGGGTTGTCTTCTCCCATGAGTCACATTTTCTGCACTACTGAAAGGATAGATCTTGGCGTGTCAAGTGAGAAACATTAGAGGACAAAGAACCTGCAGCCATTGCTGGTGGTGGCAGCGGGAAGGTTTTCGTGGCATTCTGTGGGCCCACTCATCCATGTGGAAGGCACTCTCCACCGACTTGATGGATCCATCCTTGCAGGTCCCATACACCCATACATGCTGATTGCCTGGGGTGGATGGGATCTTCCAGCAAGACAATGCAACACTAACATTGGTCTAACATTGGTTGGAAGAGGATGACCAAGGCTTCCAAGTACTTCCCTAATTCACCAGACTAGAATCCAATAGATCATCTGTGGGACCACCTTGATGATTGTGTTGGATCTATTTATCCCCCCACATGTCCCCTTCAGCAGCTGTGGGCATGGCTCCAGATACCTGTGACAACCTACCAGGACTAGGGATGGGTGAACCCGAACTGCAAAGTTTGGTTGGGTTCATACCGAACTTTGCGAGTTTGGATACCCGAACACGAACCTGGACTTTTTCACTGAAGTCCGGTTTCGGGTTCGGTGTTCGGGTGATTTTATTATTTTCCGTTATAACATGATTGTATCGAAAAATAATAGCATTCTTAAGACAGGATGCAAAACAATATGGCCATTTATGGGTTAAAAAGCAAAACAACAACTCACCTCACCCACTTGATTGCTGCTGCGGCAGTCTCTTCTATCTTCATTCAGCAGGACCTGTCAAAGGAACAGCGATGTGCGCCATGAGATGTGAGAGTGCAGTGACATCATCGCACACATCGCAGGTCCTTTGACAGGTCCTGCTGAATGAAGATAGAAGAGACTGCCGCAGCACAATCAAGTGGATGAGGTGAGTTGTTGTAGTTGTTTTTCTTTTACCCCTAAATGGCCATATTCTTTTGCATCCTGTCTTAAGAATGCTATTATTTTCCGATATGTTATGATGGAAAATAATAAAGTGAAGTTTGAGTCACCATTGACTTCAATGGGTTTCGGGGTCAACTTTGACCTGAAGTTCGGTCGAACCCGGCGAAACCGTACTTCCACGGGTTCGCTCATTTCTAACCAGGTCTTTATGGAGTCACCCCCAGTCCATCTAACTGTTGTCAGTGCTGCCCACGGCGGACACTCTGGATATTAGCTGCTGCTCACAATAATGAGACGCGCAAAAACATATGGCTTTTATTAAACGTAAGGGACTGGGTCTAATCTAGAAGAGAAGAAATCTGGCCGGGCACAGTATGTCTTCCCCTTGTCACCACCCTCCATATCATGCAAAGCTACAGATAACCTAGTAGTTATCTCCCTGGCTCGCCTACCCTTCTCGTAAGCCCCGCAGGAGTCGGATACGCTGTTGTTTTCCCAGCTGCTTTTTAACATTTTCTACAAGCTTTGAAAAAAAGAATGCGTTCTCCATATTTTATTTTTTGATCCACTTTCTGGCTCCCTGCCAACCGCTGCCGAGGTCTGACTGACATTCTCGTGTGTCTAGTGGTCAGCCCTCGCCACGCGCTCATTGGTCCTGTAATGTGCAAAAACAAGATTAGGCGGCTTTACAAGTGCACACTTCAAGATTTGGGTCTTGTCAAAATTTCATAGCTATTGTTGGCAGAAGAGAGAACATTTTTCCGTCCCTAATTCCTGCGGTATCACAGTATATGGCGGCTTTACAGCGGTGATTACACTATATTAAACATAAGGCGATCAAAACTGGATGTCATTATTAAAGAGAACCTACCACTTCTAGCAAGGCAAAGGATGCACAAGAATGTTGACCTAGGGGGCGCCATAATGGCTGTAACATATGAAGCAAAATGCAGAATACTGTACATCTGGGTGATTAGCAGAGGTACATTCACCGCGATACTCGCTTCCTTCTTCTCATCTTGTTTTACTGATTGAAAAGCTTATGTCATCAGAAACAAGGACCTAAAACCGTCTCACCTGAGACATGAGCCTTGACAGCTGAAGATCACGATCTTGGTCCCATCAGCCTCCGTTCCTGCATTCCTGAGAAAATTGCATATTTGTAAATATGCAAATGAGTCTCTAGAGCAATGAGGGCAGTCCCTTTGCACCTCGCTGCTCCAGAGGCTCCGCTCGCTCCTCTTCCACACCGCACCCCCACCTCTTAGACTGACAGGACAGGCTGTGAAAACATAATTACGTAAATCTGTACATCTGATTTTATTGCAATAATGATATATCAATAGTTAAACATTTATTAGGTGCTTTGTGCACGGTATGGATATGAATTTGTCACTTTAATAATAATTACCTTATTTGTCAAACTATAAGATGCATTTTTGCCCCCAAAAGCAGTGGGGAAATGGCAGTGCGTCTTATGGTGCAAATGCTAATGCCATTATGGAAGCAGTCATCAGTATGCAGGAGGCGCAGGGAGTGATGAGTGTAGTGCTGTGCTGGCTGTACTCACCGCTCCCTGGTCTTCTTCTGGCGCCGCACTGCATGTGTCCTGACTGCATACAGCGAGAAGATACAGTGCATATAGGCATGCACTACTACCTGACGCGGTGCAATGTTAGGTCACAGTGCAGCATGGGCCGCAGAAGACCAGGGGAGCGGTGAGTGTCAGGGAAGTCTGGAGCAGGAGAGGTAAGTTCATTTATTTTTATTTTTGTCTGATGGAGTCTGGGGTCTGATCTGATGTCTGAGGAGGAAAGGGGGTCTGATTGAGGTCTGAGGAGGAATGGGGTCTGATCGAGGAGGAAGGGCGTCTGATCTGAGGAGGAATGAGGGTTTGATCTAAGGTCTGAGGAGGAATGGGGGTCTGATCTGAGGTCTGAGGAGGAAATGGGGTCTGATCTAAGGTCTGAGGAGGAATGGGGGTCTGATCTGAGGTCTGAGGAGGAAAGGGGGTCTGATCTGAGGTCTGAGGAGGAATGGGGGTCTGATCTGAGGAGGAATGGGCGTCCTGATCTGAGGAGGAATGAGGGTTTGATCTAAGGTCTGAGGAGGAATGGGGGTCTGATCTGAGGTCTGAGGAGGAATGGGGGTCTGATCTAAGGTCTGTGGAGGAATGGGGGTCTGATCTGATGTCTGAGGAGGAATGGGGGTCTGATATGAGGTCTGAGGAGGAACTGGGGTCTGATCTGAATGTCTGAGGAGGAATGCGGGTCTGATCTGAGGTCTGAGGAGGAATGGGCGTCTGACATGAGGAGGAAAGGGGGTCTGATCTAAGGTCTGAGGAGGAATGGGGATGTGATCTGAGGTCTAAGGAGGAATGGGGGTCTGATCTGAGGTCTGAGGAGGATGGGGGGTCTGATCTAAGGTCTGAGGAGGAATGTGCGTCTGATCTGAGGAGGAATGGGGGTCTGATCTGAGGTCTGAGGAGGAATGGGGGTCTGATCTAAGGTCTGAGGAGGAATGGGGGTCTGATCTTATTTTCCAACTCTATATTCTAGGTGCATCTTATGGAGTGAAAAATACAATACGGTCACTGATTAATTACAGATTTTATATATCCAGTCACATGTATATCACATAACTTGGAAAAGTTCAGTGAGGGAAATGAAACATTGCTGTGGTAATGGGTAGATAGATAGATAGATAGATAGATAGATAGATAGATAGATAGATATGAGATAGATAGATAGATAGATAGATAGATAGATAGATAGATAGATAGATAGATAGATAGATATGTATAATAGTAGTCTGGTGTATCATACATAACACGGTGCAGTGTATATTTGTGAGCAGACATGATATCGGCTCTATTCTCCGACCACCATCACTATGACAACAGGTTGATCATTCCAAATAAATTTGTATAGAAGCAGCTTTCATGCGCCTCCTTCTCCGTGTTTTCTCTCACTCCTCCCGCTGTCACTCTCTATATTTAATAGGAATAATAAAGTGGCGGGACAATGTGGCTTCTGCTCCTGCTCATTGTTAACTTCATGTATAAACCCAGTAAACCCTGAGATACGGGTGAAGTGGGGGAAGACGCAGCGTTATTTATAAAGAACTAAATAGAAACCTATCTATATAAATTGTATATATTATATAACTATATGATAACTGTATGATTCACCCCAACGCCTGTTCATCACCACCACCAGGAGCACATGTAAGATGTCCTCCTGGGTGACATCGCGACAAGTAGAGAGGGACGTGATCCTCCCACAACCGCCATGTGGGATCCAAAATAGATACATAAAAGTTACAAAGAAGCTACAAATGAAAATATCCAGCGCTGCAGACCAAGGGATAACACCATGTAGAAGCTGAGATCACCGGATCGGGAGGATGTAAGACTGTTCTGACGTGTGACCTCATACCCAGTGCCATACCTTCCATGGAGGTGGCTACACAACTGCCATGGGGCCCGGGGGGAGGAGGGCCAATGCTGAACTCTTTCTTCTGTTCTGGACTGCAATTTCATGTAATTGCCCCTTAGCAGGAGCTCAATGCAAAGAGACTTTTACAACTTCCATTGCAGTCAGCGATAACTGTATAGATTCCCATGCACTGAGCTCCCCCTACTGGTGACTTTCACTAGCTGACAGTTTTATAATACATTGAGGAAAGTTGCAGTGCAGTCGCCACTGAGCAGGAGCTCAATGCAAAAGAGATTTCTTTTTTACAGCCTCTACTGCAGTCAATGGTAACTGTATAGATTCCCATGCACTGAGCTCCCCCTTCTGGTGACTTCCAGCTGACAGTTTTATAGTACACTGAGGAAAGTTGCAGTGTAATCTTCACTTAGCAGGAGCTCAATGCAAAAGAGATGTTTACAGCCTCCATTGTGGTCAATGGTAACTGTATAGATTCCCATGCACTGAGCTCCCTCTACTGGTGACACCCAGCAGGCAGTTTTATAACACACTGAGAAAAGCCACAATTATAGACCTTATCAGTGTTTATTTGTCACTTGTCTACCATTAATACATTGAGTAATATGGTGTTCAGAATAAGCGTCAGGTTTATTAGGTACCTGTTCCACTTTTTCTGACACAGAAGTCAGATAAAGTGGGCGAGAGGCGACTCCATTCACTCTTATGGGACAGCGTCTTCGACTGCCTATTTACACAGGGTCAGGCTCCCATTCTCGTGGTCGTTGGGGACCACCACCAATTAGAGGCTTACCCCCTACCCTGTAGATAGGGAATACATTTCTAACTTGGCATAACCCCTTTAAGAATGGAGTCCGCTTTCTCTGAGACAGGCGGGATTCCCAAAAAACATATGGGTAGTTGCTCCCCAGCAACTGACAATAAACAGCTCCTTTGTTATTAAAGAGGTTTCCGTAGTAAGTGAAAGCATATGACACCACTAGGGGGAGCTCACAGCATACAAATTCATACATTGAGGTCCATACTACCTGTAGTAATCCATATGCAGAGAGCTCCCCCTAGTGGTGGCTGCAGGCAGCCAGAATGTTATCAGCCAGGGGATTTCCCAGTACTCATGATAGGTCATCAATATCTGATTAGTGAAGGTCGACTCTCTGCAACCCCACTGATCAGCGGTTCGCAGGGGCTGAAGGCTTGGATGAGGCCTCTTCATGGTATACCAAGCATAGCGCCATACATTGTGTAGTGGCTGTACCTGGTACTGCATTTCAAGTGAACTGACCACTAGACGGCCACTTGAACTACAGGGGGTTGCGGTCATATTATGGCCCCATTACGGTATTCTAGCACAGTCATACACAAGTATCCGATTGGCTGCTGCGGTTTATGCACTTTATTCTGTAAGCCCTGGTATTTGTGTACCTGCACTCAACTTGAATATGGCACAGATGAGAAAAATTAGAGAATAAACCTCGGCAGAGAGAAGGGGCTCTCGAACGGCTGAGCATATAAAGCTTGATCTGAGTTAATCGTATAAAGAAAGGACTCATTGTGAGGAGCTAAATGCTATAAGATGCCTCCTCCTCGCGGTAAGAGGATGCCTCTCGTGGAGGTTTTGCACGGTGAAGTGCGGCAATGCTCCATCTGCTGCTCACATCAAGGAGGATAGTGGTAGCTTTTCGAAAACGACAGAGTATGTTCAATGTCAGGAGGGAGAAGCGGCGCCTGAGCGAGTGCATGATCTTATATCCTAAATCCAGGGCTGGTTCCTGGGACGGGGTCCCCCTCCCTCCAAATAGGTGATAAAGGACATAGCTACCATACATCCTACCCATAGGCTGCTGTCCATGTCTCCTGCCCTGACCCTGGTGGCGGTGTGACTGGTAATGTTATGGGGGTGCTGCAACTGGTACTGTTATAGTGTTGATCTGGCTGGCAATGTAATAGGGGGCGAACACCCTTAAAGAGGTGGTGTTATTGTGGTGACCTGACTCGTAGTGTAATGGGTACACTGTGACTCACACCCTTTAAGAAATGATATAATTGGCATTGTTATGGGGGCACTGCAACTGGTACTATTATAGTGATGACTTGGCTGGCAAATGAATGAGGGCACTGTGAAGGGTAAAGAATTAAGTCACTATGGCAATGTTATGGAGTTACTGTATCACTGACACTGTTGTAGGGTTGTTGTGGCTGTCAATATTATGGAGGCACTTCTGACACTGTTGTAAGGATGACATTGTTATGTGGGCACTACTGGCACTACTAAAGGGCTATGGGGTGCTATGGGGGCACTGTCTGGTAAACGTTATAGTGGTGACCTGACTGGTAGTGTGAGGGTACATTGTGACTCACACCCTTGTAATATAACTGGCATTGTTATGGGGGCACTGCAACTGGTACTATTATAGTGATGAGTTGGCTGGCAAAGGAATGGGGGCACTGTGATGGGTAAAGAATGAAGTCTCTATGGCAATGTTATGGAGTTACTGTATCACTGACACTGTTATAGGGGTGTTGTAGCTGTCAATATTATGGAGGTACTTCTGACACTGTTATAAGGGTGACAATGTTATGTGGGCACTGTGAATGGTATTGTTAATGGGGCATCAGTGCTATGTGGATGCTGTGACTGACACTGTGTGCATGGCAATGTTATGGAGAGACTACTAACACTTTTATAGGGGTGTTCTTGCTGGCAATTAGCATTTAGGGAACTGTCATGGGGCAAGGTGGCTGTTCATGTTATGGGGTAACTGTGACTAGTACTGCTGTAGAAGTAGTACGGCCAACAGTGTTATGGGGCACTGTGATTGTCAGAGTTATAGTGATTGGCAGTGTTATGGAAGTACTTATGGCAGCGTTAGGGTTGGCAATGTTAAGTACAGTAGGCACTGTGATTGTAATTGTTAATGGAGGCACTGTGGTTGTGAATATTATGTGGTCACTGGGAATAACACAGTGAGCAACGCGATGGTGCACTGTGACTGGCACTTTCATAGACATGGTGGGGCTGGCAGTGACATGGAGGTACTATGTGAACCTTTATACGTGTGTCCATGCCGTCAATGTAATGGAGGAACTGCAGCTCATATTGTTATGGGGCAGTGTGGCTGACAATGTTAGGGGGACACTTTGACTAGTACTGTTATAAAAATAGTGTGGCTGGCAATGATATGGGGGCAACTGTGACTGATACTGTTGTAGAAGTACTTTACCTGTCAATGTGAAGGGGATACTGTGACAGAGACTGTCATAGAGATGGTGTGACTGGTACTGTCATATATATGGTAGGTGGTGTGACTGGTACTGTCATATATATGGTAGGTGGTGTGACTGGTACTGTAATATATACGGTAGGTGGTGTGACTGGTACTGTCATATATATGGTAGGTGGTGTGACTGGTACTGTAATATATACGGTAGGTGGTGTGACTGGTACTGTAATATATACGGTAGGTGGTGTGACTGGCAACATTATGTTGGGACTGACATTGTTATAGAAGTAGTTTTACTTGGCACTGTTTTTAGAAGTTTTACGAGACACGTTTTTAGAAGTTGTGTGATGGACACTGTTATAGAGGTTGTATGGATGACTGGCACTGCTATAGAAGTAGTTTGCCTGGAAATATTATAGGGGCACTATTTTTGAGGTTGTGTGACTGGCAAAGTTGTAGAGGTAGTATAAATAGTAATATTATAGGGTACTGTAACAGGCACTGTTATAGAGGTAGTATGACTGGTAATGTCATAGGGGCACTGTGTCAGGCACTGTCATAAAGGTAGTATAAGTGGCAATGTTATAGAGGTAGTATGAATGGCAGTATTATGGGGACATTGTGACATGCACTGTTATATAGGAAGTATGTATGTAGATGTTATAGAGGTGATATGACTGGCAATGTTATGGGGGCGCTGTGACAGGCACTATTATAGAGGAAGTATATTTTACCAGTTTATAATATACAGCTACTGGTTTAACCCTTGGAGAACAGCAGCCACCATGAGAATACGACACATATTAATATGTTCCTGTGGATGAAATCTGCCCAGCGATCAATCAGGGACGTGAAGAATGACACATCCAATTATCTGCAGGGTTCGGGCAGATGGGTGTGGTTGTCATTTATGGCTGGAGACAAAATGTTTATCAAGAACCAATAATTAGAATCATCTTCCGGAGGACAAGAGATGCAGATAAGGCTGGAGGATGGACTGATCACTACTGCCACCTAGTGCTGGACCCAAGGCCCGGGGACAGCATGTCTGCCAGAAAATGTATGGATTGTATCTGCTGTATGTAGAGAGGGAGGGGGGCGTGCCAAAGTGTCATTTGATAATGCCTTATATAAAACTATCCTAAGAGATATGAAGGTCAGCTCTGCTATATCCATACTGTACTGCAGAATATCCTGTTATTAGTATGTTCAAATTTGATAGATAGATAGATAGATAGATAGATAGATAGATAGATAGATAGATAGATAGATAGATAGACCGTAGATAGATCGAATAGATAGATAGATAGATAGATAGATAGATAGATAGATAGATAGATAGATAGATAGATATGGATAGATAGATAGAATATAGATAGATAGATAGACGTAGATAGATCGAATAGATAGATAGATAGATAGATAGATAGATAGATGGATAGATAGATAGATAGATAGATAGATAGATAGATAGATAGATAGATAGAATATAGATAGATAGATAGATAGATAGATAGACCGTAGATAGATCAGATAGATAGATAGATAGATAGATAGACCGTAGATAGATCGATAGATAGATAGATTAGATAGATAGATAGATAGATAGATAGATAGATAGATAGATAGATATAGATAAATAGATAGATATGGATAGATAGATAGATAGATAGATAAGATAGATAGACCGTAGATAGATCGGAATAGATATAGATAGATAGATAGATAGATAGATAGATAGATAGATAGAGATAGATAGATAGATAGGTCAGATTAGATAGTATAGATAGATAGAATATAGATAGATCGAATAGATAGATAGGACCGTAGAGTAGTCGAAATAGATAGAATAGGATTAGATAGATAGATAGATAGATAGATAGATAGATAGATAGATATGGATAGATAGGATAGATAGATAGATAGATAGATAGATAGATAGATAGATAGATAGATAGATAGATATGCAGATAGATGCAGGCATGGGATTCAGCCAGTTCCTTCAGGTTCTCCAGATTGATACGGTTTTTAAAATTACAGATCCGGCTGGCAGCTGGAGATGAGCCCTTCCATTCCATAATTTAGCTTCTTTGGCTTTTTAAAAGTTGTGTGGTATGTGTGTAGTGTATTTCTGTATGTTGCATATATGTGATGTATATGTAAACATATGTCATGACGCCGCATGTCCGCCGTTGAGTAGGGAACCTGTTGTTAAAAATTTAAATCCCACCCCTGGATAGATAGATAGATTGATTGATAGATAGATAGATAGATAGATAGATAGATAGATAGATAGATAGATAGAATAGTTGATTACAAGGTTTCCTACAGCTGGGACCTACGTCGTTCAGCTGCCATCTGTAGAGGAGCCCAAGATCAACTGTTCGAATATACTGCAGCGCTACCACAGGGGGGATGAAGCATTGCACAGTCCCCACTGAAATCAACGGACAGTATGGACATGCTGAGTCCTCCAGAGTAAGAGACATATAGGGAGCTGTTTGTTAAGGTCCTCACGTTGTGGAGATGCTTTAGTTGCATTCATAGTAACATTGTGGTCACTACTGACTTCTTTCTCTATCTTATCCAATGGTGTCCCTATAGACACAAATAAAGGAGCCAAAAATAAATTTGGGGACCCTGCAGAGGTTCCAAACTATTTTTACTCAGGAAAATAAAAAATTACAGTTCACACTGTTCACTCCATTTCATAATTAGACCTCAAAAGGTAAAAAAAATTTAAAGGACAATTGTTGTCAGGATCAACCCTATTAAACCAGACATACTGCCGGTTAGGGTCAATCCTACTGATTAAAACCATACCTGTCTTGTGAAAATCGCTTGCATCGTTCCTGAGAAAAAAGACTTTTATTCTTTCTGCAAATGAAAACTTAACTTAAATAAGGGCGGGGCCTAGTCCCTCAGCTCCTCAAGCCCCGCCCTCAGGGCACTGGAGCTCTCATTTGCAGACAGATTAAAATTATTTTTCCTTGGGAACCACACCACCGATGTTCACAAGAAAGGTATCGTTTAAATCATCACGGTCAAGCCTAACAGGCAGTGTGCTTGGTTTAATAGGGTTGATCTTGCCTGCAAGTACTCTTTAAATTGTGAGGATCCCACCAAAGAGCTTTGAATATCTCAGCTTTGTTGAGCCTTATGGGTGTAACATGTAGGGAAGGGATGGAGAGTTAACTGTAGTCAATCGGAAATTTTGTTGTTTTGAGTGCACTTAGGCTTGAGCACATGTTAGGGAGTGTGCACCGTGTGAATCACTTTTTTTTTATCGTTTCATTTTCTCCATATTAGCAAAATACCTGACAAAGCCGAACTCCAGAGAAGAGACGAAAATGTAAATTAAACCTAATTAGGTAAAAGGACAGACACTTATAGAGTGTATATAACGGCAAGATTTAGGATGGCAGCAAAATAGGCTTTACCAAAAGCGAAGAGGATGTAAATTTAATTAGCGACCTGATGATTAGTTTATAATTGCTATATAAATTATTTTTGCAATTTCTCAGATTCTCATTAAAATACCCATTAAAACCTCTTAGCCTCATATTTAAATATATATCTTCATTTTCGCAACTGTCTGCTTCACTGGATTACATTTGTACATGATTTATAATTACAATAAAAAACAGGTTTGGGGGAAAAAACAACAACAAAAGAACAGCACAGAGTTCAAGCAACAAAAACGATGAAAATCAAATGTTACATGAATTTTTTAATTTTTTATTTTTTTGGTCTTTCATTAAAAAGCGTAAAACAGTAAACATTCGGCTTCGGTAACATGGGAGTCGAGGTAAAAGTGTAGGTTCACCACGACTGCAATGAAACTTCATTTCTACTCTGCAGATACAATGTAACAAACAGCTTTGTGTAAATACAGGTCAGAATTTTTGCTAACATGACATCTGTTTGAAGACGCAGCCTGATCTCCAGGTCTCATTTCTCAACCTACAAGCCTATGAAGTGATATCTTTTTGGGTTTTTACCCTGATTTACCCAGTTGTCATAAAGTTCCTGAAAATATCCTTCTAGCAAAGCCAGAACCAGCCCTGTATCTCACATGGATCCGGAGATCTCTCCATTCATTGCTCCAGTTGTTTTGCTAGGTTTATTTCATTCTGGAAAATCAGGGGGCATATCCTTTCTGCTGCAGCTCTCTTCTCATCACAGCTCAAGGGGTACAGCCATTCTGCTGCAGCTCTCTCCCTGTCATTGCTCAGGAAGTGCGTCCTTTCCGCTACAGCTCTCTTCCAATGACAGCTCAAGGGGCACATCCGTTATGTTGCAGCTCTCTCCCTATCACTGCTCAGGAAGTGCGTCCTTTCCGCTACAGCTCTCTTCCGATGACAGCTCAAGGGGCACGTCCGTTATGTTGCAGCTCTCTCCCTATCACTGCTCAGGAAGTGCGTCCTTTCCGCTACAGCTCTCTTCCGATGACAGCTCAAGGGGCACGTCCGTTATGCTGCAGCTCTCTCCCTATCACTGCTCAGGAAGTGCGTCCTTTCTGCTGCAGCTCTCTTCCGATCACAGCTCAAGGGGCACGTCTGTTATGTTGCAGCTCTCTCTCTATCACTGCTCAGGAAGTGTGTCCTTTCTGCTGCAGCTCTCTTCCGATGACAGCTCAAGGGGCACGTCCGTTATGCTGCAGCTCTCTCCCTATCACTGCTCAGGAAGTGCATCCTTTCTGCTACAGCTCTCTTCTGATGACAGCTCAAGGGGCACGTCCGTTATGCTGCAGCTCTCTCCCTATCACTGCTCAGGAAGTGCGTCCTTTCCGCTACAGCTCTCTTCCGATCACAGCTCAAGGGGCACGTCCGTTATGCTGCTGCTGCTCTCTTCCTATCACTGCTCAGGAAGGATGTCCTTTTTGTTGCATCTCTCTCCCTATTACAGCTCAGGTGGTGTGTCTTTTCTGCTGCGGTTCTCTCCCTGTCACAGCTCAGTGAGCGTGTCCTTTCTGCAACAGCTCACAGCATCCAACAGTAGATACAGTATGCAGCAAGTGGAGGATGGGAGTGGTAAGCAATGATAGTTGTATACATGGATCACAGTGGCAATCCTCACACCGATACTTCCTAGGGCCGTGCAGTGACAGAAGGGTGCACCCTTGTCTTCCCTCGAGGTACACCCTGATGTTGGGGCTCCCCAGTTGTACACCCAAGACTACTGACAGCAGGTACGGTAGGTCTCAAAGGGAGTGCTAGTGGTGAACAGTAGGCAGATGGACGGGGAAGAACTGAAGAAGGTAAATGGCTGCATTGTTCATACTTCTCTGATTTCCAATGGTAACAGTAACATCTGATAATTAAATAACGAGTCTAGAAAGTGCCCATATTACAGGCAACATTACACAAGCCATAGATGTGGGACTTCCTGGCGCGTGCATTTATTACACATTATAATAACCTTTAGCTGACGGCCATATGGATTTTTTTTTTTTTTTTTACTTTGAGCCGTAATCCTCAGAAAATATAAGTATCTTATGAGGTGGTTTTCTGCTTTACCTATTTGCTGTTAATTGACTGTTGGAAAATTTCATCAGCTCAACCATCCCGGTGGCCGACACCTTGCTCTCCCTCCTCATCGCATCTCTAGGTCTGTGGGTCGTTTGCGCGCCTCTGACTTCAGCCAATGCCCAGACTTCTTAAAGGGAGTGTTCACCGGGAGATTCACTGATGCAATGCCTTGTAGGACTAGCTCAGCTGAATGGAATGATACCGTTTACTTAGCGATCTGTTGCTTCAGTCTGGACAAAAAGTACGTTTTATTTTGTATGCAAACGAGAAGTTAAGTGCACCGAGGGTGGGCACAAGCCACTCTGTGCAACCTTGCTCCTCCTGCTTCCTCTGTCTGCTCCTCCCTCCCCTTGATTGACAATCACCTCCCCTGACCCTGTCCATCCAGAAGAAGAAGGAGGGGCTGGCAAAGATAACAGAAGGAGCAAGGGTGCACAGAGTGACTTAGGCCCGCCCACGGTGCACTTTACTGTTCATTTGCATAGGGATTAAAAGGTTTTTTTTTTTTTTCCGATATTGAGATCCTCTGCCAGATCTCAATACCAGAATTCAACAATGCAAGGGTGAAAGTAGCCTTAGGCCTCTTTCACACGAGCGTCGCGGATTTGTTCAGGATGCGTTGCGGATGCGTTGCGTTAGGGGCCTTAGGCCTCTTTCACACGAGCGAGTTTTCCGCGCGGGTGCAATGCGTGATGTGAACGCATTGCACCCGCATTGAATCCTGACCCATTCATTTCAATAGGTCTTTTCAGATGAGCGTTTTTTTTCACGCATCACTTCTGCGTTGCGTGAAAATCGCAGCATGTTCTATATTCTGCGTTTTTCACGCAGCCCTGGCCCCATAGAAGTGAATGGGGCTGCGTTAAAAACGCATTGCATCCGCAAGCAAGTGCGGATGCAATGCGTTTTTCACTGATGGTTGCTTAGAGATGTTGTTTGTAAACATTCAGTTTTTTTTCACGCGCGTGAAAAACGCATCAAAACGCATCGCACCCGCGCGGAAAAAACGGAACAACTAAACGCAATCGCAGACAAAACTGACTGAACTTGCTTGCAGAATGGTGCGAGTTTTCCTGAACGCATCCTGAACGCATCCGGACCGAATCCGCGACGCTCGTGTGAAAGAGGCCTTAGACTTCTTACGACTCTGTGATGTGCCGTTCCTATATAAATCCTACTAGAAGTTTATGACTGAATTGTCAACAGTCAGCAATAAAGATCCATCTGGATGTTACCAGTTGGGTGGGTATCCCAACGCAGTCTTAGGGCTCATGCACATGAACTTATTTTCTTTCCGTGTCAGTTCCGTTTTTTTTTTTTTACCATATGCGGAACCATTCATTTCAATGGCTCCGCAAAAAAAACTTTGAATGCACAAAATGGAATGCACAAAAAGGTTACTCCATGTGCATTCCATTTCCATATGTCCGTATTTCTGTTCCGCAAAAAAATAGGACTGTTCTATTAGTGGTCAGCTGGTCAGCTGTTCCTTTCCGCAAAATACGGAATGCATACGGACGTCATCCGTATTTTTTGCGGATCTGTTTTCTCATACGGTCGTGTGCATGAGGCCTTACACTATACAATCAATGCTACCAGTGTCAGATTGTGCAGGGACACACCCCTAATTGGTAACACCCAGCTGGACCTTTATTGCAGACGGCTAGCAGTTCATTCATAAACTTCTTGTAGGAATAACAGAGGAATGGCACAATACAGATTCATAAGAATAGAAGCTACAGAAATTTTTATAACAAATAGCTCCTAAAAACAGACATGTGTGGAGAGATGACAGGTCCCCTTTAAGACATAGCCCCCAAAAAAGTCCTTATGGAAAGTAAAAAACAATAAATTAAAAATGTAATAAACATTATTTAGCATGAAACAAATTTAAACAGTTCTGTCATTTGCGTGAAAGTTAATCTACAAAGTCTTTCCTCTTTGTTGTAGCAGTTAATTATCCGAGTTCTCCACAAATGAAGTACAATGTAAATGGCTGCAAAAAATAAAGAAATAAATGCCGAGCAGGAATATAAAAAAAAAAAAACAAGAAAAACAAAACTAGAAACATTTTATTTTTGGAATCAATTATATTGTTATGAATTTACAATTGGTAAAAAAAAAAAAGAAGCAGAAACTTCAAAGTGTTTGCTCGAAATAATTGCATTCGGTTGTACATGGATCTAGGACAACACTTCCTGGTAGTACGAGCCGAGCGTAAGAAAATATGTAAAAATACAGATTGGAAAAAAAGATGCAAAAACAAAAATAACAGCAGCGGAAATTCTACTCAACCAGAATAGAAACTACAAAATAGTGAATGAATAAATAACTATATCCTAGCAAATGCATCAGATTCATTCATACACAGTAAGGGCTCATGCACACGAAGGTATTTTCTTTCCATGCACGTTCCATTTTTTTTTGCGGACCGTACGCGGAACCATTCATTCCAATGGGTCAGCAAAAAAAAAAAAGTTACTCCGTGTGCAAAAGTTTCCGTATGTCCGTTCTACAGAAGAATAGAGCGTGTCCTATTATTATCCGCATTACGGACAAGGATAGGACTGTTCTATTAGGGGCCGGCTGTTCTGTTCTGCAAAATATGGAATGCGCACGGACGTCATCCGTATCTTTTGCGGACCGCAAAATGCATATGGTCATGTGCATAAGCCCTAAGACTACCCTTCACACGACCGTATGTGTTTTGCGGTCCGAAAATTGCAGATCCACAAAAAAAAAAAAAAAACGGATGACATCCATATGGCATCTGTTTGTTTTTTTTGCGGATGCATTGTAACAAAACGGACATGTATTATCTTTTTTGCGGGGCTACAGAACGGACATACGGATGCGGACAGTGCACAGTGCGATGTCCGCATTTTGAATGAAAGGGTCGGCACCCTATCTGTAAAAAAAAAAACGGAAACAAAATACGTTTGTGTGAATAGGGCTACACGGCGACAGTTGTCGCGTGACACCCGTGGCAGCCAGGATCCCTGAGTAGCGGGGATCCCATAGAGATGAATGGGATGCTGCGGCAGTCGCAAGAAATCCAACCGTGTTGTCGCGCGACAACTGTCGCCGTGTAGCCCTAGCCTAAACGCGGGGATGGCAGAGGCAACTGGGTGCTGGTGCAAAAAACTGAGCCCTTAGGCCCCTTTCAGACGAGCGGGAGACTCGGACGTCTCCCGCATCGCGTGCTGTGTACTGAACTGCCGACACTGAACATAGCATTATACTGATTTATGACGCTATGTAACCCTTACAGTTCTGGAATGGGTTGGATAATACTGACAGCATTATGTCAGTGTCATCTAATACATTCCAGAACTGTAAGGGTTACATAGCGTCATAAATCAGTATAATGCTGTGTAACCCCCGATCAGTGCCGGGAGTTCAGTACACGGCACACGATGCGGGAGACGTCCGAGTCTCCCGCTCCAGGCTGGTCACTAAGAGGTTAAGATCTTTTATTGCTCTGTGATGAAAAGGAAAGGCACCGCTGTTGCGACCACTAATAGGTGGACGTTATATACCGGCCTGAAAACGCGATGAAAGGAACAGAGAAAACCCTCCTAAGGGCTGCAATCTGTTTGCCAGAGCTCACGCGTTTCACATAAAATACCCAATAAGGTATAAAACCGTCACCATCGATGATGCCGCATTCAGACGTCGCCCCGTCAATACCGCTGCTTTCTTCATTAATTGGATTGCTTCACTCCCAGAGCCGGGAGAACCTGAGATGAGATAATCTGCGGGCCTGTCAGCTGGATCTACAGCCGGCATTAGATGCTGCGACTCTGATTTATTGCACAAACAAGCTGATTTGTTTTTGAATCGTAGCCATCAGGATAGCAGCAAGAATTACAAGAAACCTTCCCTTCCAACCTCCTTGTTAAAAAAAAAAAAAAACCAGACCTGTGCGCAGAATGCCGAGGCGCTGCTTCTTAGATTAAGGCCTCATTTACACAGCAGGGCTGAGCGCGGAGCCGGCGTGGCGGTGCACAATGTCCCTACGGTTTTATACTACTTCACCACACCGTATTATGGAAGGAATACCGCCTATAGGCAATGCAGAATGTAGATAACAACTGTCGGGTCCCTATAGAATCATAGGAGGAAACTCCGAGATTGTAGGGAGCCATGATCCTACGATTCATAGGGCCCCATAGCGAAATACAATGGGGCCCAACCTACTAGTGTAAGAAAATTAAAGCAGCGGCATAAGAAGCGATAATTAAAGGGGTTTTCCAGGATTTAACTACTGATGACCTATCCTGAGGAAAAGTCATCAGTATCTGATCGGTGGAGGTCCGACACCCAGGACCCCCGCCGATCAGCTGTCTGAGAAGGTACCAACACTCCTGTGAGCGCTGCTACCTTCCCCCCGCTCACCAAGCACAGCGCCGTACATTGTATAGTGGCCGTGCTTGGTACTGCAGCTCAGTCCCCTTCACTTAAGTAGGGCTGAGCTGCTCCTAGGCCACGTGACCGATGAACATGATGTCACCTAGGAAAAGCTGACATAAGGACACGCCGCTCACAGGAGTGCCGGTGCCTTCTCAAACAGCTGATCGGCGTGGGTCCCGGGTGTTGGACCCCCACCGATCAGATACTGATGACCTATCCTGAGGAGAGGTCATCAGTAGTAAAATCCCGGAAAACCCCTTTAAAGGTATGTATAATAGCGCCATAAAATCAGAAAAGCCACCATATTGTTATTGCTAAAAAGATACAATGTTCTTGCACCTGATTGGGCCCCCTCAACTTTCGGGCCCCATAGCAAGTGCTATGGCTATAGTTACGTCCATGGTCATAATGCTGCATGAAGCCAGCATAAAATTTAGCATCTTTGTAATATATCTTCATTACCCATCCCTCTTGTATAGAACAATGCCTGGAAAACATCAGCAAGCTGCTGTTGCCTGATCCTGATTCCTGGTATTGACTTGAGCCTGTTAAGACATTTGAATGCCTGACGTTCATAAAGGAGCACTTGTCAGCAGGATCACCTTTATTAAGCCAAGCACACTGCCTGGTAGGGCTGACCCTGTGGATTAAAATGACACCTGTCTTGTTAAAATCGGTCGTGGCGTTCCTGAGAAAATAGACTTTTATTATTTCTGTAAATGAGGGCTTTAGTAGCACCGAGCGGGGGGGGCTAGCACTAGATAGCTGAGGTCACTGAGGGGCTAGGCCCCGCCTCTCGGTGCACTGAATCATTCTTTTGTAGAAATCCTAAAAGTCTTTTTTCTCAGGAACTATGCAACCGATTTTCACAAGACAGGTATCATTTTAATCAGCAGGATCAACTCCACCAGGCAGAAGGTCTGTTTAATAGAGTTGATCCTGCTGACGGATGCTCCTTAAAGAATGAATGTGGATGGCATCTACTTACACATGACAGTGAAAGGTTGGGGATCCCGATGAGCAGTGGTGCAGGAACAGTCAGTATAGTCAAATCTGTATTACTATTATTTTTTATAGAGCTTTTTACTCACATGACCAGGTCTGTTTGGGCTTTAATTACCAGCTCGTTTTTGCCTGTCTGCATTATTTTTTTCAGCTATTTCGGGGGAAGTATAAATTACTGTGTATATGACACAAAAGAACAATTTGTGGCATTTTTCGGATGTACAGAAATAAGCGGCTTCCCCAGAAATCCTCTATATTCATAGACAGCAGCGACCTGAAGACCACAGATTATTACCGACCTCCACAAGGGACACAGATAGCAGGATGTCTCAAGGGGGCACATACTTCTACCTTGTAGAACAACGCGTAGCCACTCGGCAGCAGTTGATTCCTATCTATGTCATATAATATTTGGTGCAGAAGTTAAGTGCACTGAGGGAGGGCCCAAGCCTCTTCTGTGCACCCTCATTCTTCCTGCTTCCTTCTTGCAGCCCCTCACGCTCCTTCTTGATTCACAGGGTCGGGCGAGATGACTATGCAGGAACATGACCCTGTCAATCAAGAGGAGGGAGGGAATGGCAGAGAAAGTAGGAGGAGCAAGGGTGCAAACAGTGGCTTGGACACGCCCTCAGTGCTCTTAACTGCTCATTTGCATATGGATGAAGTGAAAGGTATCATTGCATTCAGCTGATCCAACCCTACGAGGCATTGTGCTGCTTTTTCCTGGTAACAGACTCCCTTTAATTTGATTGAGTAATGCAACATTAAAGGGAAAACGGTGCAGGCTCCACACATGACGATGACATCATGTGTGACATCATCACACGAGGAGACAGGTAGTCCATGTGTCAGGGGAACGGAATAAACTCAAGCTGGGACAAAGAGGCACCTGAGGATAGGTCATCAATATCTGTAGCCTGGACAACCCCTTTGATGGAAAATGGGGGCATATCGCTAGGATATGCGGGTACCACCTCTGGGACCCTCACCTTTATCCAGAACGGAGCCCCGAAAGTGAAAGCGGGTGCACTGTGTATGCGCAGCCGACCTCCATTCATTTTCTATGGGGTTGACGAAAATAGCCGAGCACTGGCTCGGCTATTTCCGTCGGCTCCATAGAAATGAATAGAAGCAGGGGCTATGGAGAGCTGGCTTGGTGGTGGCCGGACCGGAGTCCTCCAGCCACCACCTTACGGGGCTCCGTTCTGGTGGGACCTGCACCTATAAGACAATGGGGAAATATTCCTAGCGATATACCCCCATTGTCCACCATGAGACAACCCCTTTAAGCTTTATTTACGTAAAAATAGAAAAACCCCTTTAAGGAAGGCGGCGACGGTTCGCTAGTTGTGTTTGCGTCTCAAGTTTTACTTCAATTCAGCCATTTGAATCGGACAAATTGATGAAAGTCAAACATTTCTATCATAACGGGGCCCTCGGAGGCTCGTCTGTTCTTCACTATGACGCTCCGGCATCAACCTTGATGGGAAAGTAATAAAATATAATCCAGAGACACGTGTAGTGCATTTGGTTAATGGAGACCCAGAGCGATTTCAATCTGTTTGGCAATTAGAAAAAAACTAATAATACAAAAAGCAACAAAAAAAAAAACAAAACAGATTTTATATCAATGGAAAATAATGCCTCTTCTATTGTGGCTTTCGTCGCGCCGGATCTCTACAATTATGTTAAGTGCAGCCATGTTTTTAGTTGCGTCCCCTTGGAAACCGGCTGTATCACGGGCACTTTAGACATAGGTTCCGCCGTGACGCGTTGACCCTTCATGGTGGCGACATGCGCTCGGGCTTCATGTAACCTGTCATTAGCTTTCTGCAGAACAAGAGACCCCAGCGTAACCTTTTGGGAAGCGCTTTCAATCTGGAGCGCCAGCTGCCTGCAAATAAAGAAGAATGAAAATAATACAACCTTTGTCTGCACATTCAGGGACTAGAATGGGTTTAGATTAGGACCTTGTACATGAAGGCCTCGGACGGGTCAGGGTCGCGTCTCATTGAATGTTCGTCTACTATATTTATGATATGTAACATTTGGCTGGATTTAATCTGGTTTGTCCCCTTAAATCCAAATGCTTGTTACTCACCTGTCCCGGATCTGTCTCTGCACACTGCCCCAATCCCCTCGTTAGGCCCCTTTCACACGAGCGAGTTTTCCGCGCGGGTGCAATGTGTGACGTGAATGCACAGCACCCGCACTGAATCCTGACCCATTCATTTTAATGGGTCTTTTTTTCACGCATCACTTCTGCGTTGCGTGAAAATCGCAGCATGTTCTATATTCTGCGTCACGCAGCCCTGGTTCCATAGAAGTGAATGGGGCTTCAGTGAAAAACGCGTTGCACCCTGAAGTAAGTGCGGATACAATGCGTTTTTCACTGATGGTTGCTAAGAGATGTTGTTTGTAAACCTTCAGTTTTTTATCACGCGCGTGAAAAACGCATCAAAAAGCATTGCACCCGCGCGGAAAAAACTGAACAACTGAACGCAATCGCAGACAAAACTGACTGAACTTGATTGCAAAATGGTGTGAGTTTTCCTGAACGCATCCGGACCTAATCCGTGACGCTCGTGTGAAAGGGGCCTTAGGCTAAATTCACACGTCCGTGGAGCACGGTCCCGGACCCTACTCCTTCTGAGGGCAGGAGCGCACGGTGCCATTGGTTGCTATGACGCCGTGCGCTTCCTGAGGCCGACGCTGTACAGTGATACACTGTGCACACTCGTCCCTGGACAAGCCTGCCCATAGACTGCCTTTGAGCTGTCTCAATATCAGGGACTCAATGCGACAGTCACATCATCATCCCCTGAAAATATGTACTTTTCTACTTTTCCTAGTTTCCACTGTAAAGCCGCGGTCTCAGGAAGCGCATGGCGTCATAGCAACCAATGACGCCGTGCGCTCCTGCCCTCAGAAGGAGCACGGTCCGGGATTTCATGGACCGTCCCGGACCGTGCTCCACAGACGTGTGAATTTAGCCTTACTCTGGATCCTCTGCTCTGATCCACCTCCTACTGAGTGAGGGCTCATTCACACAACCGTAAGTTTTGTGGTCTCCAAATTGCAGAGACCTTGTTCTGGATCCATAGGACGTCACTGGGTGAGTGTAAACTATGGATTGGGCGGAGTTAGAGGAGTGGCTTGGTTTAAAAAAAATTGCCGCGGTGCGCAACGCTTTGCCACTTAACTATATCCTTTTTGTATAAGTTGGGGGGGAGGGCGTAAATTTGAATCCTTGCGCCGGGTGCAGGAAAGCCTAGCTACACCTCTGCCAGAGCAGCAGCTAAAAGAAGGACATCAGGCCCATAGACTGCCTTTGAGCTGTCTCAATATCAGGGACTCAATGGGACTGCCACGTCATCATCCCCTGAAGATATGTTCTTTTCTACTTTTCCTAGTTTGCAACAACCATGGTTTCCTCACAGCGCAACCCAGACTGGGTCCTAGGGGTGACCAATCAACATCCATGGATGCATTGACCCGGTAGCTTGGACATGACATCGAGCAGCACGGTAAGGAGGATTCATAAATCAGGTTCTTACCTATCTTCCTGGAGACATCTTGTAAACTCCTTCTGCCTTTCATGGTCTTCTTTCAAAGCTTGCACAAATCTGACCTTCTCCTGCATCTCCTCCTGGCTTCTGATCATTCGATCATGTCTCTCCAAAGGTCTTCGAGACAGACAAGTGGTGGACATTAAACTCTTTGGCCAGTAGGTATTCCGCCCTCTTTGCCTCCTTTTGCTTGCAGAACAGTCTGTGCCTGTGTTTGACTTTCTCGATAAAGTTAGCGTCATCCAAGAAGTTCCCTTGCACCTGTCGTTGTAGAGTCTGAGAGTCCATCTCCTCTTGGTCTACGACCTCTTTGATTTTGCCTCCTAAAAACTCTTCCATGTTATACTTTGCTTGTTTTCTGTCAGCTTGCATCTTCATCACCAGATTCCTTTTTTTCATTTGACTGTCAAATTTCTCACGATTTTCATAAGCTTTGTCTACGGCGCACAAGGGTAACAGCTTAATTAAATGTCTGCTGTCTCTGGTTCGTTTCACGTGAGGCCGATCTTTTAGATTTGTCGCTTCTCTCTTTGCCAGCATAGCCGAGTGGATTTGCTCAATGGAACATCGGATGTATTCTGCGGACTTTTCGTTGGGATATCAGGACCTCTTTCGATGGGTCTGACTCACAGAAGATGGCTTTTGTTCCAAAAAGACCAATTTCGGAATCACTTTTTTGTTCTGGCTCCGGGTGGTCTAAGAATAAAAAATGGTGTGAATGTTTTTGTACATCAACTTAAAAAGCCCTTTTACATATCAGTAATTATCAGTCAGAACAATGCTGTTCTAACACCTCTCCTGAGGCAGTTTAATCACACCTAATAAGTTCAGTCAACATGTTACCTCCACGAGGTCCGTGACCTTGCCTTGTTTATAATGAACTGATTATGCTAACTGAAACATGAGTCACCAGTACTTAAAGGGGTTGTCCCACGAAAAATATTCTACAGTTTTCAAACCAGCACCTGGATCTGAATACTTTTGTAATTGCATGTCAATGAAAATTTTGTATAGCTACTGAGTTATTCAGTAAACTGTATCTTATTTCTTTGACCTGCTCACTGAGAAGGCCGCACATGCTCAGTTTCATCCTTCAACTGCCTCCTGAACTGTGATAGGGAGAGCTGAGACACGCCTCCTGAGCTGTGATAGGTAGAGCATGGACACACACCCCTGAGCTGTGATAGGTAGAGCATGGACACGCCCCCTGAGATGTGATAGGGAGAGCTGAGACACGCCCCCTGAGCTGCAGCAGAAAAGACACTCCCCTTGAGTTGTCAGCTTGATATAAATCTAGCAGAGCAATGAATGTGGAGATCCCTGGATCCATGTGAGGTACAGGGCTGGTTCTAGCTTTGTTAGAAAGAGATTGTCATGGACTATATGATGTCTGATTTTCATTTTTTACATTATTCATGGGATAATCCCTTTAATGCCGGAGATTTCTTGTACAAGTCATTCTAATTGAGAAAGTGAGTCAAACGACTAGAAAAATATCTTGGAGAGAAAATATAATCCAGTTGCCATGACTTATTACTATTCGTCAATCTTCCGACTGACTTTTTCAGTTGATAATTAATTTAATTTAATTTAATGACTTGCACAAAAAATCTCTGCCTTTAAATACTGGTGACTCATCATTCAGTCTGCATCATTTGTTCATCATAAACAACAAAAGGTCCCCTACCTTACATGTTTTGTTTTGGGGCCCAGGAAGCTCAGGCTAAGTCTCTGTTCATTATCATATTATTTCTGCACGACAATCATTTTATATACAAATTGTGTCCTAGAATAGTCTACAAACCGTACAAATTCAAGTAAAAAACATGAAATTTCAATTTATTAATTTATTTTGATTGCAATTTGCATGAATGAATCTCTTAAGGTAATTAAATGCCCCAGCAGAGGTGTTGGAACAGAACTGTAAGTGTTTGTGTTGTTTATGATAAGTAGGTTATACTGACTGAAGCAGGAGTCAATGGTATTTAATGCTGGAGATTTATTGTACAATTATTCTAATTGAGAAAGCCATTCAGATGACTAATGAATAGTTAAAGTAATAAGTCAGGGCAACTAGACATGTATTTTGTCTTGAAGATATTTTGGTAGACATTCGACTGACTTTCTCAATTATAATGACTTGTACAAGAAATCGCCGGCATTAAGTACTGGTGACTCATGTTTCAGTCAGCATAATTTGTTCATCATAAACAAGACAAGGTCACAGGCCTTGTGAAGGTAAGATGTTGACTGAAGCTATTAGTTGTGATTAAACTGCCTCGGGAGAGGTGTTTGTGCTTGTGTTGTTTATGATAAGCAGATTATGCTGACTGAAGCAGGAGACTCTAGTTTTTAATGCTGGAGATTTCTTGTATGAGTCATTCTAATTGAGAAAGCCAGTCTGATGACTAGCAAAATGTCTTAAAAAGAAAATACAAGTCCAGTTGCTCTGATTAAGGCCTCATGCACACGAATGTACTTTCTTAAAGGTCCGTTCCATTTTTATGCGGACCGTATACCGAAGCATTCATTTCAATGGGTCCGCAATTCTGCATTCCGTTTCCGTATGTCCATATTTCTGTTCCGCAAATAAACAGAATATGTCCTATCATTGTCCGCATTACGGACAAGGATAGGACTGTTCTATTAGGGGCCAGCTGTTCTCTTCCACAAAATACAGAATGCACACAGACGTCATCCGTGTTTTTTGTGGACCGCAAAGTACATATGGTCATGTGCATGAGGCCAACTACTGATATACCGTGACCTGGATGATTGCGAGCCTTCACAGACACGTGCCCTTTTACATGTTTTGTTTTGGGGCCCAGGAACCTCAGCCCAAGGGCTCATGCACACGACTGTATGTATTATGCCGTCTGCAAAAAAGGATCCGCAAAAAATATGGATGCCGTCCGTGTGCATTCCGTATTTTACGAAACGGAACAGCTGGCCCCTAATAGAACAGTCCTATCCTTGTGTGTAATGCGGACAATAATAGGACATGTTCTATTTTTTTGTGGATCGGAAACGGAATGCACACGGAGTAACTTCTGTTTTTTTTGCGGACCCATTGAAATGAATGGTTCTGCATATGGTCCACATAAAAAAAAAAAAAAAACGAACGGACATGGAAAGAAAATGCGTTCGTGTGCATGAGCCCTAAGCCTTGGTTCATTATCATCTACCATATTTCTGCACGACAATCATTTTATATACAAATCCTGCCCTAGAATAGTCTACAAATCGTACAAATACAATTAAAATAAATGAAATTGCAATTTTTTAAATGTATTTATTTATTTTAATTTCCTTTCAAACAGTATAACCGTATGAAACCAGAAGCCCTCACCTTGTTTGAAAGTTGTAAATTTGCCGTCCTTGGCTCTCTTTTCTCCCTGTAAACCCTCTGTTGTAGGAGGGGGTGGTGGTTGCTGATTTTGGTTCCGCAGATCATAAACAATTTCTGCTTCGGGCAAAGCCTGCTCATAAAAGTGACACTCGGGTTTAATTGTGGAAACGTCATGTTAAACGGTCTTTTCTGATACAATAGATGCTCGGCTTTGTTACTGTCATGTTGCTTTATACCCGATATGACTTACAGTGTGTTTGGTTACAAGGACGTGAGTCCAGCGCCCCGGAGCAAGATTAATCCTGATTAACTAGCCACTGGCATTAACATCAGGATAAAGGTAAATACTAATGAGCGAAAATATACAAATCTACAAATTATAATTCATCACAGTCAATCACACAGCGCTGAGAAGTTACTGAAGGTTAGTTATATATAAATGATATATACATCACTGAATGTTATTTTACAGTTTGCAATAATATTAATGTCTATAATATTACATTAAATTCAATTACATTACATTAAAATTACATTCTTTATCCTGT
Source organism: Rhinella marina (assembly GCA_900303285.1). Taxonomy (NCBI): domain Eukaryota; kingdom Metazoa; phylum Chordata; class Amphibia; order Anura; family Bufonidae; genus Rhinella; species Rhinella marina. The sequence continues at coordinate 29,576 of ONZH01002845.1, forward strand.
ACTGATCCTGAGTTACATCCTGTATTATACTCCAGAGCTGCACTCACTATTCTGCTGGTGCAGTCACTGTGTACATACATTATATTACTTATCCTGTACTGATCCTGAGTTACATCCTGTATTATACTCCAGAGCTGAACTCACTATTCTGCTGGTGCAGTCACTGTGTACATACATTACTTATCCTGTACTGATCCTGAGTTACATCCTGTATTATACTCCAGAGCTGCACTCACTATTCTGCTGGTGCAGTCACTGTGTACATACATTACTTATCCTGTACTGATCCTGAGTTACATCCTGTATTATACTCCAGAGCTGCACTCACTATTCTGCTGGTGGAGTCACTGTGTATATACATTACATTACTTATCCTGTACTGATCCTGAGTTACATCCTGTATTATACTCCAGAGCTGCACTCACTATTTTGCTGGTGCAGTCACTTTGTACATACATTACATTACTTATCCTGTACTGATCCTGAGTTACATCCTGTATTATACTCCAGAGCTGAACTCACTATTCTGCTGGTGCAGTCACTGTGTACATACATTACTTATCCTGTACTGATCCTGAGTTACATCCTGTATTATACTCCAGAGCTGCACTCACTATTCTGCTGGTGCAGTCACTGTGTACATACATTACTTATCCTGTACTGATCCTGAGTTACATCCTGTATTATACTCCAGAGCTGAACTCACTATTCTGCTGGTGCAGTCACTGTGTACATACATTACTTATCCTGTACTGATCCTGAGTTACATCCTGTATTATACTCCAGAGCTGCACTCACTATTCTGCTGGTGCAGTCACTGTGTACATACATTACTTATCCTGTACTGATCCTGAGTTACATCCTGTATTATACTCCAGAGCTGCACTCACTATTCTGCTGGTGGAGTCACTGTGTACATACATTACATTACTTATCCTGTACTGATCCTGAGTTACATCCTGTATTATACTCCAGAGCTGCACTCACTATTTTGCTGGTGCAGTCGCTTTGTACATACATTACATTACTTATCCTGTACTGATCCTGAGTTACATCCTGTATTATACTCCAGAGCTGAACTCACTATTCTGCTGGTGCAGTCACTGTGTACATACATTACTTATCCTGTACTGATCCTGAGTTACATCCTGTATTATACTCCAGAGCTGCACTCACTATTCTGCTGGTGCAGTCACTGTGTACATACATTACATTACTTATCCTGTACTGATCCTGAGTTACATCCTGTATTATACTCCAGAGCTGAACTCACTATTCTGCTGGTGCAGTCACTGTGTACATACATTACTTATCCTGTACTGATCCTGAGTTACATCCTGTATTATACTCCAGAGCTGCACTCACTATTCTGCTGGTGCAGTCACTGTGTACATACATTACATTACTTATCCTGTACTGATCCTGAGTTACATCCTGTATTATACTCCAGAGCTGAACTCACTATTCTGCTGGTGCAGTCACTGTGTACATACATTACATTACTTATCCAATACTGATGCTCAGTTACATCCTGTATTATTTGCTGTTTTTCTTGCTGGACAAGTTGTACTTTCTAATGGAGGGATTTTATATTGCAAACAATGTAGTGGAAGCTGGCAGAAAATTCCAAATGGTGTGGAACTGTAAAAAGTAATGCAATACTGAAACAGTTTTATGGGTTTGTTTTTTAGGGCCTTACCTGTTACCTTCATATCTCCGGGTCAGTACAATTACAGTGATACCACATAGATATAGGTTTTTTTTGTGATTGAACTGATTTTTTTTCCTTGTATCGCCAAATTCTTCCCCCCATAACTTTTTTTTTTTTATACTGTATGGAGGCTCATTTTTTGTGGGATGGGCTGCAGTTTTCATTGATACCATTTCGGAGCGTGTGTGTGACTTTTTGATAATTTTTTATTGAATTTTGTTGTTTTTTTACAGGTAAAGTGATCAAAAAATTATCACTTTTTTCCCGTTACAGCTTCCAACATATGGGATACATACATTTATATTTTAATAGTCCGGCGGTACTAATGATATTTATTTCTTTATGTATTTATCTTTATTTGTATTATGACGAAAAGGGACTGATTTGACTCTTTATAGTTTTTTTAAATATTTTTTTAAATGTTTTAAAAACTTTTTTATTATTATTTTTTTTTCACTTATATCAAGTTATCTCCAGTGACTTGAACATGCGATCGCTAGATTGCCTGTCCCATAGACTGCAGTGGGTCACCATTACAGCCCATAGAGCAGAGGTCAGCAACCTTCGGCACTCCATCTGTTGCGAAACTACAATTCCCAGCATGCTCCATTCATTTCTATGAGAGTTCTTCAAAGAGTAGAGCAAGTATGCACGCTGGGAGTTGTAGTTTTACAACAGCTGGAGTGCCGGAGGTTGTCTACCCCTGCTATAGGGCATTCAATAAGTTCTTATGGAGCCCAGCCACACAGGACCTATTGATGTGGTAGCCTCGGATCCTTCAGAGGGACTGAGGCTACCACAGCAAAAGTACAGCTCACTGGAGAGCTGTTCGGGCACTTCCAGGGAAAACCCCTCAGACGTTGTGGTCATAACTGACCATGGCATCCGAGTAGTTAAATGTATGTGATTGGCGTTATTGCCGATCACAGACCTAAGGTCCAGGTGTCTGCTGTGTAAAGCAGAAGAAACTCGGAGCCCAAAAGATGGCATCCTGGTAGTCAACACCTTGGAGGGCGCTACCCATTTCAGCTCCGTATATGCTGCATTGTCAGGCTCCATTGATTCCCGTGCCCTCGAAAGAGAAATCGCTTGATGTACAGGACATAGATCAGTTTCCATGTCAATATTTGGACAGATGGCGCGCACCCAAGGCAGGGGGAGCAGTTACGGGAGATCATTTCCAGATATGCAGAGGACGGCATTAATTTCTGGGTTTTACTGTACAACGCAGAATTTATGACTCCTACTCTCATCATCATTTTATTGTCTATAGATTGAGCGCAGGATCCGCTCCGCCGAGCACAATGAGTATTTAAACTTAAGCTGATAAATCCAAGAGGCTTAAATGGCTTCCGTGGAATGAATTCTGCATCTTAAGCCATTCACCGCCGTAGAAATTGTCTACCGGCTGCAATCAGAAAAAAACTCCGTCAGACACATTAGTGGCGAATCTGTATCTCGTAATGAAACACGCGCGGAATAATGTCCATTAATCCACCGCGCCACGACGGATAGATCCGCCAAACTACGACATTATATGTCATCTCCTGTAACTAAAGCTAAGTCAAGGTTCTGCAACTTTGTAACATGCTTGGTGTTTCAATTCTTCTCCTAGCTTCATCAGGCCCACGTGACAGATCCATCGCAGCAATTTATGCAGCTGACAGTTGCGGAAATTTTTGCAACAATTCTGCTGTGTATGAACTTAAACCTTAGCAGGGCATGGTCGGGTTAGGTTTTCGGTGTCTGAATGTTAAAGAAGAACTCCCACAAAAATTTTTATTCTCTGACCTGTTAGAAAGGTGCATGATGTAATCTGTAGTGAACTAGCAGAAGGACCCGGCTTCGTCTGGGTATATTTCATCTATTTCATTTAATGTTTCTGTGTGTCGTTGCAGAGAGAAAGTAAATGCAGCTGACAGAAGATGATTTTTACCTTAATTTTTTTCAATCCCCGTTGGCTGCGGAGTGGGAGGGGGCGTGACCTGACCGGGTCCGGGGCGTGGTTTAGCGGGACCTGAGGGGGTGCATTTAAGTCCTTCTTTTGAGGGTGGCCTGAATTACAGGTCGATGCCTAGGTAATTTATAAGGACACGCAATGGGTAGCAGTGGAAGAAAAGATCTTTTATTACTACTGAACGATCTTAGTCTAAAATTAGTCTAAAACATAAGTTATATTTATGGTAACCGAAATACCCCTTTAACAGTGCCATCCACCGCGCTCTGCCCCTTTAAAGCAGTGAAGAGAAATGGCTGGGTTGTTATTTAACTGAGCTCCTCAGCTGGCTGCTAATTACCTGGCTGTGTTGTTATGGAAACCTGCCCTCCCTCTGTGTGTCTGTGCAGAGAATGGCAGTTGGGGTTTGAAACCAAAGCTCCCAGGCTAATATTGGCTAATGCAGGTCATATTTTGGGAAAATCCCGGGAATGGTATGCCCTAGAGAGCTGAGACCTGGTCTGAAACCTTCCCGGACACCTGATGTACATGTGTGCCAAATTTGGTAAAAATCGGTCCAGTAGTTTGGTCGCGCATTGAGAACAGACAGACAGAAACTAATTTTTATAATATTAAGAGATGTAATCTTCTTATCAGAGACTGTATTTATGAGTAATCCCCTCTCTTCTAATTGTAGCTGGGTCATGTGACCAACTCCCTGACCTCCAACTGACCCAGGACAGGAAGCCAGTTACTGCTCTATTCATTCCTATGAGACTCAGATTGAGGCTCCCATAGGAATGCATAGAGAAATAGACTTCCTGTCCACACACAAGATGCTGTGTGAGTTGGTCAGTCGGATTGCAGGTCACATGACACAGATGAGAAGCATCAGGGAGATATAACTCACAAATACAGACACTGGTAAGAAAATGACATTCACTACAGATTACATCATGTACATTTCTAGCAGGACAGAGAATACATTTTTTTGCGGGAGTTCTTCTTTAAGTGAGAATGAGCACATTCACCAACTGCAAGTAGAGGTCCTGAAAATGCTTAGGAATTGAAATGCAAAATATACTAAAAAGGAGCAACTATTTTGAAGGGGGTTCAACCACAACTTAAGATTGGGTCTCAATAATGTTGAGTTGTCGCTACTCAATGCAATCAAATGTTACAGTGTAGCTAGCTCATGCTTAAAAGGGTATTCTAGAGACAATTATTTTAAGAAAATGGGAGGGGGTTAAAATAAAAAAAAAAAAAAAAGAATCATTACTCACCTCCACGGATTCCCGGCACTACTGTTCCAACACTGATTTCCTCCCCTTTGCTCTTTACTTCCTGGTCCCGGCTTGAAAATTCCTGGAGATGCCTGCGCAGCCAATCACTGGCCTTAGTAGTGACCCGCCTCGACCTGTGATTGGCTGAGCAGGCCTTTCCTGGCATTTCTGACATGTAGATCCAAGACCAGGAAGTGAACAGCATGTGAAAAAGGAGTAGCGCAGGGAGATCAATGGAGGAGAGTTAAGACTCTAAAGTAAGTAAAAAAACTCCCTGGAGAACCCTTGTAAAAGAGTATTCTCAGATTAGATAGTATAGTCACATAATATGTCATAAATGTGTTAAAGATGTGGATCCCACCTCCGGAATCACCTGTGAATATGCAGGAAATGTTTACAATGGTATTACCGCCCCTTTAAGAAATAATATTTATTTACATAAAACCTAAACAAGTTTAGTAGAGCTCTCTGCAAAATTGCAATTGCAATTCGTTTGTACCAATCTTTCTTTAGGACACTTAAAGAGAGTCTGCCAGCAGTTTTGACCATGCTAAACTGATGACAGCACTAGGGAGGAGCAGAGGAGCGCAGCACAAATTTACCTTTTTTGTGGCGTTTATATTATCAGCAGTAGTGTGAATATGAAGTTTTATCCAGCCAGATTCTGTTCCTGCAAGGGCCCAGGCGGCAGAGCTTCACTATGAAGTGCTCTCTGCTTCGCACCCCCCTCCCCTCTGCTCTGAGTGACAGCTTTAAATTGGGACTAGCTAGGAAGTTTAAAGGGGTTTTCCGGACGTACACTATTGATGACCTATCAGATCAGTTGGGGCCTGGCTCCTGGCACTCCCGCCAATCAGCTCCAAAATGGGCATGTCCGCTTTTAACAATCCTTTACTGTATGAAGAGTTGACCACAGGTCATCCAGCTGCTAGAATCTCCAGCGATCAGTTGTAGTTATTATGGGACCTCAGCAGCAGGTGGACAGTTTCCCTGCAGCGCCACCACTGGCAAAATGAAGCATTACACAATGCTAATTGGAATCAATGGGTTGTGCACCTAATGTATGGACATACTGGGTCCTCCAGAGAGAGAGAGAAGCTGTACTGAATTTTTAAAGACTTGAAAGATGACAAATTACATTTTTTGAGCCTTTTTTGTTGGAGATACGATAAGCAAAAAGAAAGACAAAGCTCTCAGCGCCTGCTGGGAGTGATTCTCGCACCCGCTCTGGCCTAGACGCTGAATCCAATGGACACTGCGCTACTGTAATAATATTAGACTTTGCTTCGTCCAGTTGGCGCCTTCTTAAGATTGCAGATTTTTTTTTTTTCAGCACAAATTCTTGATAAGAAATCCTGGAAATTCTATTCTGACATAAGCTGATAAAGTCAATCACAGCCGCTCCGACTCTGCGCGGCTTATTCAGTGATTACGTTCTGTGCAACCGCAATGTGACAGCTTGTCAGTAAAATGTGAGATATGAATAGGCATGAAAGGCTGCGTGATGCTATACATGACACTGGGGGATTTAAGGCGACGTCCAGTTGTGGTCTGATGGGGGTTGTCCACGTCTTAGTCGAAGTCAGTCCAGCATTCTGCAGATCGCTGTGGCTGTGGATTCTCAACCCTCCAAGAAGCGACTGATATGACCGGCAAAGGCTATGTATTATTACATACTAAACATTCAATCATAGAACTAGTGGTTCTACATTCCGCCTAAAGGTCCTTATACAGAGGGCCGATGCACAAGCGATTGGTGGGAATGAACTGTTCATCCCTGATCAGGGGTGGGCTGGGCCGGGGGGGCATATATGATGTTTAAGGCCGTCAGTTTCTGACTGAAGCCCCTGCATTCAATTATCTTTCATCTGATATGGGTTGCACAAAAACAAATAAAGATATATTATATATCTCTCTCATATCTATCTATGTTTGTTAGCTGTCATTGTAATCTTCCTTGTGATAATAATGAGATGACTGCTAGAAAATGAACTCTACGAGACAGGAAATGTCAGCCTATCATGAGACTCAGTGTCATAAACTTACCCGTCCGGGTTCCAGTGGCGTGATCCTCAGCTTTGGCACGGCTGCGTTGGGAGAGACACGCTGCTGAGCCGCGCCCCCTGGTGACGTAACTGCATCCTTAGTAACAGGATGCAATGCTCTGAGCGTGTGCTGGTGGAGATTAGCAGTGGGACTGATTGCTCAGCTGCTCTATTACTGTGTCCAAGTCATGGACCTATAAGGTTCTGATCCAGGGACTCGACGCTCCATTTAAATCTCTACCAGTGCCGGTAATAGTCTTGTTTGGCTCACTAGCTAGATTCCTTGTTCCCTGCTCCTGCATTTGCAAACTGATTCCTCTGTGCTTCTGACCCCGACTTGTCTTCTGACCACTCTCTGTCTCAAGTGTTTATAACTTTGTAGCCCGTTTGGGACCGTCGTCCAGTTGCGGTTCTGCCAAGTAGGGCTTATACTGCAAGTAGGTAAGGAAAGCAGGCTGGGTTCTAAACTAAGGCTCACTGTTCTTGTCATTCCCTATCTACAGGCGTTACTCTAAGCAAAAGGTTTAACAAGCAGTAGATTATTTTCTAATGACACATTCCCACGAAATGACTTTGGTTCCCCTCTCTGCACCAGCTCCAGTCCAGTTAGACACAGGCATAGAGACATGGATGGAGGCAAGACTATGTTCTTGTCTAGGCCTCCTTTAACCACCTGTTCTGCCCGAGTCCAGCTCGGGCAGTGTGAAAAGTAGCTAACTGGAGGGGAGAGGGCTGCTTTAGATGGTGATATCTCCTGAATGGTAGCAGCTAAAAACATGCAACTGGTCTTGCATGAAAGCTGATAGTCCAGGCTTTCATAAAAGACCAAAATGACAGCTAAAGTCCAACAGGGGAGAAATCACTGTTTTTACTTTCATTTTCAGCTGCATTCACAGCATCCCGATTTCTATCCCATCTTTCTCTGAACATATTGCTGTCATTCTGATATTGTCTGAAAGCTTGGAATGCCTGCTTTCAAAATAGATCAGTTGCATGTTTTGAGCTGCTACCATTCATGAGGTACATAGCAGCATCTAAAGCAGCCCTCCCCCCTCCAGTTAGCTACTTTTCCCACTGCTGGAGCTCCACTCTGGCAAAACAGTTAGGGGGTTAAAGCATGACATGATTATATTTGACTTGTGAGCAGCTGCCTGGCACTGGCTGCTAAAGCTAATGGTAACTTTAGGTGAAACCGATTATATGGGTCCACATTTACTAATTACGATTGCCAAATATGGAGTAATTTGGCTCATTTTGGTGCATCTAGGTTGAGGAATGTGGTTTAAGATCCAACAATGTGTGACAAAATTTCAGAATTTGTCATTTTTAACCTCAATTTTGGCGATTTGGTGTCATGATTTATCCTCTCGAGCATTTTGCTCCTCACCTGCAGAACATCGCGCTGTAGCTTCCACAGATCCACTGTAATATGCCTGACCGGCTGCAGGGCCGGGGTGCTGTTTACTCTTCTCACGGGCTGTTAAATGTCAGTAATAGAAAAAAGCCTCATGAAATAGCGTCCTTACACACAGCAATGTCACAGCGCTACGGTCCTGGCTAGCCAAGGTCACACCATGCAGTTTATGGATTAAATTATGTCGTATTTAACGTTTGTAGTCAAATAACCTCCCCATCATCCGTACAGCACAGCTGTCACCAGCCTTTTTTTTTTTTTTTTTTATTTACACTTAAAGGGGTATTCTCATCTTAGACAATCGGGGTATATCGCTAGGATATGCCCCCATTGTCTTACAGGTGCGGGTCCCAGCCTATATCGAGATCCGAGGGGGGAACGCTGCGCCTGGAGGACCCAAGGTTTCCCGGGGTCCGGCCACCACCAGGCACAGCTCCCCCGCTGCTCCCATAGAAATGAATGGAGGGCGGCTGCGCATGCGCAGTGCGCCCTCCTTCAGCTTGGGGGCTCCGTTCTCGATATAGGTCCCAGCGGTGGGACCCGCACCTATGGGGGCATATCCTAGTGATATGCCCCCATTGTCTAAGATGAGAATACCTCTTTAAAGGGGAACTCCACTTTTAAACCATCATTAGTACATTCCACGTTTCTGTTAATCTTTTGCTTTCCTCTTGTTGCACTGATTGTTACCTTCAGATCAGACACAAATCAGGTTTCTGCTGGTTTATGGTTCCCAAAGAACAGTGCATTGTGGGAGCTCAGATGTCAGAGCTTAGCCAGAGGGGCAGAGAATTTGGACAACCAGCAGAACTCTGAATGCAGCTCTGAGGGAATGGACAATATTGAACTCAAATTCAGAAACAGCATTCTTAAAGTTACTTAAGAAGCAGGATCAATCATATCAGCAGGTTCAACCCTATTAAACCTGCCATATCAGTACTTCTGGTAGGGTTGATCCTGCTGGCTGCACCGATGGCATTCTCTAGAAAAAAAAAAGACTTTGATTCTTTACACAAATGAGGACCAAGGGGTGGGGCCTACAGAGAGCTTCTTCTGTGCAGAGAGCGCCCCTTGCTACACTGAAGACCTCATTTGCTTACAGAATAAAAGCCTTTTTTTGGGGGGAGCAACTCAACCAATTTTCACAAAACAGGTACATTTTTAATCAGCAGAATAAACCATACAGGGCAGTATACCCACTTTATAGGGTTGATCCTGCTGATAAGTGCTCTTGTCATTTATCTTCTGTCCTCAGAATGATCAATGGAGATCCAGATGGGTGTTACCAGTTGGAGGGGGGAAGGGTGTCCCTGCACAGTCTGACACTATCTAATCAGTGATGCAAAGTCAGACTGTTCAGGGACACCCCCCCAGCTGGTAACACCCACTGCAGACTGCTGGCAATTCATTCACTAACTTCTTGTTACTAAGGGCCCTTTCACACGACCGCGGAGCATGGTCCGGGACAGTCCGTGAAAACCCAGACCGTGCTCCTTCTGATTGGTTGCTATGACGCCGTGCGCTTCCTAAGGACTCCGCTGTACAGTGATACACTGTATACGAGCGTGTACAATGTATCACTGTACAGCGGCGGCCTCAGGAAGCGCACGGCGTCATAGCAACCAATCAGAAGGAGCACGGTCTGGGTTTTCACGGACCGTCCCGGACCGTGCCCCACGGTCATGTGAAAGGGCCCTAAAACAGACATGTCAGGAGAGGAGATGGGCCCTCTTGGAGATGGGCCCATATGGGAGTATATTTAATCTCTTTAAAAATGGGACCCGATGTAATGCTCTGCAGAACAGTTTTGTGCTATGTAATAAGAAGGGATTATAAATAGGTGCTGCCCCTTTAAGGCAGTTTTCCATATAGATACCTTGTTTCCATTTTGGCCCTGTTTAATCACAGGAAGTCTTCTGCGGTTCGATGGAGGGTCCCAAAAGTTATGTATCACTACAGCCTTAACAAGAGGGCTCGCTCTGTTCTCCCGGCTTCCTCGGTAATGTAATTTCATCCTCTTCATCTCCAGCCCAGAAATAAGGCTGCGAATACACACACAACATATTATTTTTAGTATACTTTGCAAATATTCTAAGCCAGGGGTAATATATGAAGGATGAAAAGTCGCATTGTGACCCTGCACATTAATAATGGAGATTCGTATTGCAGCCATAGTGAAGATTGGATTTTCTGTATCTTATTTTATTTTGTATATGGATACTTCATTTTTCTTTTTTATGTCGCCATCACTTCTCCCTAAGTCCCAGCGCTCTCTTTAGCTTTGAGCTATCTCTCAGCTACCTGCTCCGTCTGAGCTCCCTTCACTTGCTAACCCTTCACTGAGACAGGTATATCTCTCAGAGGAAAACTCGGCAGCATTATCCAGATCAGGGGCTGAGTGGACAGAGGATCGCGGGCCGGGAATATCAGCAAAAACAGCAATACAGCAGGAAAACAGGGCAGAAAATATATGTCTTAAAGGGGCACTGCCATCTAGATATTTATGGCATATCGATACAATATACCGTAAATGACCGATAGGTGCAAGTCCCATCTCTGGGACCTGCTGCTATATGAAGTGGAGTCTCAGCGTGAATGAAGAGCAAACTGCACATTTATTAAAGGGGTTTTCCGAGTTATATATATTGATGACCTATCCTCAGGATAGGTCATCAATATCAGATCGGCGGGAGTCCGACACCTGGCACCCCCGCCGATCAGCTGTTTGAAGAGGAGGCGCGCGCCATACCAGCGCTGCCTTCTCTTCATTGTTTACCCGCTGGCCGTAACGGAGGTAGTGGTGAGTAGGTGTAATTACTAGACTTGTATGGAAGCGATTCTTCCCATAGAAATGAATGGGGCGGTGAGGTGTAATTACACCTACTCACCACTACCCCCGTTACGGCCAGCGTGTAAACAGTGAAGAGGAGGCAACACTGATACGGCGCGCGCCTCCTCTTCAAACAGCAACCCGGCACCCCCGCCGATCTGATATTGATGACCTATCCTGATGACCTATAACTCGGAGAACCCCTTTAAGACCAGTGTTTTAGACAGCGGTCTTAATAAACCCCTATACCTAGCGGTGAAACCGCCAGAGTTAGAAAGAGGCGCCGGCCTCTTCATAACTCCAGCGGATCCTCCGCCAGTTCTAAATGTAAGACAGCTTCTGAGCTGGCTTACCGATAGACCATTTTCTAGGCCTAAAACAGGCGCCGAAAATGGTAAATTAGACGGACGCGACAGCCCGCCCCCCTTCACCGCCAACAATTTTAGACCTGGTGTGAGCGGGGGCAAGTCGCAGATCGTGGCACAATTAACAGTTGCACCGCCATCTGCACCTGAAATCCGACTAATTTAGGCGTATTTCAGATTAGTAAATCCAGCAGAATAGTGAGTGCAGCTCTGGAGTATAATACAGGATGTAACTCAGGATCAGTACAGGATAAGTAATGTAATGTATGTACACAGTGACTCCACCAGCAGAATAGTGAGTGCAGCTCTGGAGTATAATACAGGATGTAACTCAGGATCAGTACAGGATAAGTAATGTATGTACACAGTGACTGCACCAGCAGAATAGTGAGTGCAGCTCTGGAGTATAATACAGGATATAACTCAGGATCAGTACAGGATAAGTAATGTAATGTATGTACACAGTGACTCCACCAGCAGAATAGTGAGTTCAGCTCTGGAGTATAATACAGGATGTAACTCAGGATCAGTACAGGATAAGTAATGTGATGTATGTACACAGTGACTGCACCAGCAGAATAGTGAGTGCAGCTCTGGAGTATAATACAGGATGTAACTCAGGATCAGTACAGGATAAGTAATGTGATGTATGTACACAGTGGCTCCACCAGCAGAATAGTGAGTGCAGCTCTGGAGTATAATACACGATAAATACTGTAATATAAGGATAATACAGGATATAATACTACATTATAAGACTAGATAAAGATTATGAACTCATTGTTTTATATCATTAAGGTGAAGATGAGATGATAACGCTGGGGCTGCAGAGAGCGAGTATTCCTGATGAGCCGGGTCTCCAATCACCCTTTATAGTCTGAAACGCGGCAGCTGAACTGCATTTCCTTCCCTTTCAGCCACTTACAGTCCAATACATCTGAGGATGAATATTTCACTCTTCTCGTGCCCTCCAGACTTTGCTTCTTAAGACTTTATTTCACCCCACAGAGCAGGGCTGAGGGAGGCGCGGGCGCTTTATGGAGGCCTATTATTGTTATACAGCAGCATGTTCACGGCACGCTGGGGCCCAAATACTTTATGGGAACATAAACCACTTTCGAAACATGATTTTTTTTTTTTTTCACCAATTTTTCTCAAAACATACATAACATGAAGCGAAGGTCTCTCACGTACCCCATTCTCCTTCGCGCTAAATATCCTCGTATCCATTTCTGGACAATTAGCACCGGGGAACAACTTGCCAGAACGCGATTGATTTTTCTAATGATTTCATTCACCGCTTTCATTTCATTCTCCAGGCTGATCTCCTGCAACATAACAAGAGCCTAATCAATGCTCCACACCACGTCCTTACAAAGAGGCGCCGCGCGCGGACGCTCGTTTCGGGCTTAAGCGTGAAATATCGAAGATCGGCCGCTGAGAAGGAGAGTCCAGCTTCCGCGGGTTCCTGGTAAACAAAGCACGGTCTCATTAATGTCTAACAGACCATGGGGTGGAAGGCCGGGCAGGATTACCGAAAGGACAAGCTCATTTACTGGAAAGGTCTACAGGGGATTTCGTGAGCTTTACTCCTAAGACGTAACCCGCGCACTAATGTCTCACTTAACGGCGCCTCGTTCCTCTAATAAGGGCACGCTGGAGAGTGGGGGAGATTCGTTAGAACTAAGGGATCATTTTAAGAAGATGGACAGTGATTTTTCTTCAAATTTGAAGGGGCCCAGAGGATCTTCTGGTGGGCCTGGGTTATGGCATCCCAATTGGCCCTGCCAAAACCGGTCCAGACAGAAGACAACCCATACATGGAGTAGATTACTCCTTGGCTCCATGATCTTTTTGGGTTAAAGGGGTTGTCCCATTATCCATGTGCACAGGATAGGTGACAAATGTCTGATCTTTTGGGGTCCCACCAATGTCTACAACAGGGTCTCCAGCCCAATGTCCTTCTTTAACTGCACAGAGCGGTGGAGAACACGCGGTGTCTGTGACCGACAGGGCATGCCAGGGGCGGACTGGGAACTTAAAGTGGCCCTGGAAAATATACTAAAAGTGGCCCCAGCTTGTAGTTGGGTCCAAATTGATGGAAGGCGGAGCCAGCAATACCATATTGTGGCACATTATACTACCTTAACAGGGCCAAATACCACAGTCCATCACAAAATACTGCCAGCAGCACAAAATACATCCCCAAAAACTTCTACTGGCCAGCCCCCCTGGGCATCGGCCCACCGGGAAATTTCCCTGTGAGTTCTATGGCCTATCCGCCCCTGGGGCATGCTCAACCACCACTGTAATCAAACCCCTCCTCACTGTGGTCACGTAGTGAGAAGGTATGGAGGGGGCTTGGGAACCCTGTTCTAGTGATCAATGGACAGGGAGATCAACGTCCATTGCGGGACAAGCCCTATAAAAGGGGATATATGGGCCTTTATTGCTGGACCAAAAAGACCTTCAAATTCCCTGCCACTTCATCAGTGGTGGACTGGGGTTCCTTGGGCCGATCTGAGGAAATCATTCTTGGGCCCAACCCCTATGTCATCAGTAATGTCGAAGAAATAGACCCTAGTGGCCAATGATTATCCCCTAAGGAAGCTCCAAATAGCTTCTTTTTTTTCTTCTCCTGGACCTTTGGGGCCTACTATTGACTTAGAGCCTGGGCCCACTGGAGGATCCTCTGGTACTCTGATGGGCCAGTCCGACCCTACGCTTCACCATAACTTGGAGGTTTCCATACCTCTGAAATTGGTCTTCCATTGAAACCAGTAAGAGTCTAATCCAGGGCTCAACTATTGCTTCATCCAAAAATTTGTTTGTGAGGTTTGGACTCCCAAGATGCCTGATGAGTCTTCAATTTGCTGAGAAGTTGGACCTGTACTGATCCAATGTGGACCGGTTATCCTAAAACTAGGACATCAACATTAAAGGGGTTTTCTGGGAATAATAGATAGATCTCTGTCTCCCTCTTCCGGGGTTGCATGGGCATGGTCCAGCCAATGATTGGCTTCAGCAGTGACGTGCTGCTTTCGGCCACATGACCCCTGAAGACATTGGCTGGAGACCATACCTATGCATTGCTTGGACCAGAAGATGGACACAGTGAAGGCGGTGCAGAGGACTGAAATGGCGTGGAGTGGGTACAAGTATTCGTCAGGGGGCACTTGCTAAAAACCCCTTTAAAGTCTCGGGTAATACTCTCAGTTGTTTTCATGGAAGACCAATCAATGGTGCCGTGATTACGTAGAGTCTCACCACCACGGTTGCAAAAATTTGCCCCTTGACACGCCCGTGTGCATCCTTGGCATAAAACTCAGCTAAAAGCTCAACCTTACGTTACCTTGCCAGACGCCGGTGATAAGTTGATGCGTAAATCAGGACTAAGAGCCTTGAACTTTCCCTGGAGGCTCCAATCTTCAATGATTTCTTCATCGGAAACCACAAAGGTATCCAAGGCTTTCAACGACCATATGCTATTGACCACTATGTGCCGGTAACTCTTCAGCAGGCTCAGCGGCGTGTCATACAGCGTCAGTCCGGCGAGACTGGGACAGGAGGACAGCGATTCGACATTGTCCACACTTCTGATCCTGTTGTCATGGAGATACAGCAGCTTCAGGTTCTTTAATGGTCTCCAGAACTCCTTACCTGGAAGATTCTGAATCTGAAAGAGACGTGAACTGTAGGAATTATTCCTAAATGGCCCTAAATGGTAACATGAAAACTGCATGGCTCAATGCAAAATCCTGGGGCCTTCTTATGCGATACAGGGTCCTTTGGGCCCCCTTAGGGGATATATATGTGGCCCCAAGAAAGGCCGCCTATGATCAGTTATACAGTATATCCTATTCTTTGATCAAGACCCTTCATAGCATACCAAGCGCAGCGCCATACATTGTATAGTGGCCATGCTTGGTATTGCAGCTCAATCCCATTCACTTAAAATAGGCCTGATATGCGCAAAGGCCATGTGCCCAGTGAATGTGATGTCACTGGCCTAGGAAGATGAAGAGGCACTCACCTAAACATGGTGGCCTCTTCAATTAGCTGATTGGCAGGAGTGCCAGGAGTCAGAGCCCTACCGATCTGATATTAATGACCTATCCTGATGACACGCCATCAATACTTATCTCCTGGGAAATTATTTTCTTCTGAAGGACACACCAATTAACTCCATCCCAAGAACCAATTTCTAACTGTAACGTTAATATTTAAGGAAGATGCATCCCAATCCCCACTCTTCCAGTCCGTTCTCTGTTACAGTAAGGCTAGCTCCGCCCCCGAGGAGCCAACAAATTCAAAAATTAATCAAAAAATAGAGCTGGGTGCAGCTAGTGGATGATGCAGATTACCAGGAAGGATGCCGCTGAACAAGGGCTCATACCAGGATGGCAGGAGGACCCTAATTAGTTTTGGTACAGAGTATCCCTGACATTGAAATATAACCTTAGAGTTAATTCCATTTAATTCTTAACATCTTAAAAAAAAAAAGATATTTTTGGAAATGTTCATCTCGAAGCCGGAACAGGACAATTTTCCCCAGACTTTCACGAGAAATGTATATTTAAATTACTTTATTTTTAACATTCATTTGTTCATGCAACAATGGACAGCGCGGTCACCTGATCGCACTTATGGACCTGATTAAAAGTACTGTCAGCTGGGCGAGAGGAGAGAGGAGATAAATTATGCTCTTGCAATTAAATTGTCCTTATTGTACTTCAACAGGAAGCTTCCCGGGTTAGTCACTAAAAATAAATGAGACGCTGTGAACTCTTTTCATCATCTGTCCTTAAAGTGAGTTTCGTACCCAGAAGTTAGAGGAATGTTGTAGTTTTTTTATGTGTTTTTTTTATTATTATTATAGGATGAAGTCATTGTATTAGGGCTGTGCACCTGGTAAGCCTATGGGTCCTATAAGATTCATGATTTCAGTACCTGTTAACCCTTTAGGAAGCCTCGTGTAAGCCTATAATGTCAGTTACTCTAATGAGAATTACAGAAACCCCTCCCCTGATCATTGTGGCCCCTACAATGAGTCAAGGAGGTTCTCAAAGTTCAGGGTATGACATATCACTGGCTCCATAGACATCAATGGATTTAAAGAGGAGCTCCCATACAGACATTTGTGGCATATTATTGGATATGCCATAAATGTCCAATAGGCGTAGGTCCCACTTCTGGGACCCATTCCTATCTCAAAAACGGGCCTCACTGTGAATGGGAAGCATTCCAGGAATGAGTCCTGGAGGTGGGACCAGCACCTATCGGAGATTTATGGCCTATCCTATTGATGACCGCGTGGAAATACTCTTTTAAGGAGTTGTATGAAACAATATGTCTACTCTTCTCCATTCCAGTGAATGAGGCTGAGATGCAATACCCGCCTTCTCCTATGGTCAAGAGTGGCACTGCTGCTAGAAGACACTACCCTTCTTTTTCTGATCTCATACAACCTCTACAAGATGTCATTCCCCATTAAATAAAAAAGCATTTTTGACATTTCAATATGGCTTAGCTGCAATACCAGACACGGCCTGAGGGACAAAAGTGGCGCTGTTTCGGAAAGAAAGCAATCATGTTTCCTTAAAGGGGTTGTCCCATCTCAGAAAATGGGGACATATCGCTACGATATGCCCCCCACTGTCTGATAGGTGCGGGATAGGTGCTATCTCCGTCGGACCAATAGAAATGAATGGGAGCAGTGGCAGCGCATGCGCGGTGTGCTCCCATTCACTTCTGTGGGAGTAGCGGGGAGCAGCGCCTGGTGGTGACCGAACCCCGGGAAATACAGGGTCCTCCAGCCAGAGGTGGGACCCTCACCTATCAGACAATGGGGGCATATCCTAGCGATATGCCCCCATTGTCTAAGATGGGAATAACCCTTTAAGCTTGTAAAAAATTTATTTTCAAGTTGGATTTCCCCTTTAACTAAAATTGATTGAATACTATTTTTAACACTTGAATGAGACTAAGCTGCAATACCTGACAATACCCAATACCTGACACATCCTCAGGATAAGAGTGGCGCTATTTCTTGAAGAAAGCAACCATTTTTTTTATTTTGTTAAAAAAAACATTAAAGAACTCCCGCAAAAATTTTTATTCCATGTCCAGAAGTGTACATGATGTAATCTGTAGTGAATGTCATTTTCTTACCAGTAGCTGAATTTTTGAGTTATATCATCCTGAAGTTTCTTACCTGTGTCATGTGACTAGGAATTAGACCCACCAACTCACACAGCACCTTATGTGTGGACAGGAAGTCTATTTCTCTATGCATTCCTATGGGAGCCTCACTTTCAGTCTCATAGGAATGAATAGAGCAGTGACTGGCTTCCTGTCCTGGGTCAGTTGGAGGTCAGATGTCACATGACACAGCTACAATAAAAGAGAGTGGAAACTCTCAATTTCAGCCTCGGATAAGAAAATGACATTCACTACAGATTATATCATGCACCTTTCTAACAGGTCAGAGAATAAACATTTTTTGCGGGAGTTCTTCTTTAATGTATTCCCTTTTAAATTAAAAAATAAATGCTTGAATAGAACTTTAACACTTGAATGAAACTAAGCTGCAATACCAGTCCCAGCCTATGGATATGGGGGCACTTTTTCTGGAAAAAAGCAAATATGTTCTTCACTGGATATGTACCATTAAAGAGGACCTCTCCCCTCTCCTGACATGTCTGTTTTAATAGCTTCATGCATTCCCATGTAATAACAATTCTGGAGCATCTATTCTTATGTCTCTATGTTGTGTCGTTCCTTTATTATTTCTACTAGAAGTTATGAATGAATTGTTAGCAGTCTGCAGTAAGGGTACAGAGGGGAGGTGACCAGTTGGGGGTGTGTCCCTGCACAGACTCACTCTATCCAATCAGTGCTGCCATTTTCAGACTGTGCAGGGACACACCCCCAACTGGTTACCTCCCCTCTGTACCCTTACTGCAGACTGCTAGCAATTCATTCATAACTTCTAGTAGGAATAATAAAGTAATGGCACAACATAGAGACATAAGAATAGATGTTCCAGAATTGTTATTACATGGGGAATGCACGAAGCTATTAAAACAGACATGTCAGGAGCCGGGAGAGGTCCTCTTTAAAGTGATTAGAAAAATGTGTCTGCTGTCTTTCAAAACCAGTGCCACACCTGGGGCATTGCAGGAGAACCTTATTCACATCAATAGAGCTGAGCTGAATGACTAAATAGAATTTCTACACTGGAATGAAGCTATGCCCAGTCTATGTGACCCGGGTGGCGCTGTTAATGAGGGAAAGCAACCATGTTGTAGGACCACTTGAAGATGGATTTCCCCTTTAAATAAAATGGCTGGAGAGAATTTCTATTACATGAATGGAGCAGAGTTGCAATACCAGGCACAGCCTATGGATGAGAGTGGCCGCTGCTGCTGGAAAAAAACTATGTTACATTTTATCTAAGTATTCAAAGTTATCTGAGAATGGATTTAATTGAGGACTTACCTGATTCCCGTGCAAGTCTAACGTGACGATCTGTACGCAGTGTCTCAGCGCGTTGATGTCCGTGATGTAGTTGTTAGCCAGACAGCAGGCCCTCAGGGCGGCGCAGGCCTCCAGCACCTCCACTTGTCTCAAGAGCTGTTTGCTTAAATGTAAAATGACAAGTTTCTCAAGCTCCGCCGCCCGACTGTTATCCAGCGAGCGCCCGTGTTCAAGTACAAGGCTCTCCGAGGCGGAGATCAGATAACTCTCCTCCATGTTGTCAAATCATCGGCCCGGGAACCTGGAAATATTCAGAAAGTGGGGACCGTATGGTAGTATTATATGGGGACTATATGGTAGTATTATGTGGGGACTATATGGTAGTATTATATGGGGACTATATGGTAGTATTATGTGGGGACTATATGGTAGTATTATATGGGGACTATATGGTAGTATTATGTATGTAGACTATATGGTAGTATTATATGGGGACTATATGGTAGTATTATATGGGGACTATATGGTAGTATTATAGTGGGGACTATATGGTAGTAGTATTATGTGGGGGCTATATGGAAGTATTATATGGGGGACTATATTGGTAGTATATATGGTGACTATATGGAAGGTAGTATTATATGTGGTAGGTGGATATATGGGACTATATATGGGTAAGTATTATATGGGGACTATATGGTAGTATTATGTAGGACTATTATGGTAGTAGTATTATATGGGACTATATGGTAGTATTATTATGTAGAGAATATATGGTAGTATTATGTGGGGACTATATGGTAGTATTATATGGGGACTATATGGTAGTATTATGTGGAGACTATATGGTAATATTATATGGGGACTATATGGTAGTATTATGTGAGGACTATATGGTAGTATTATACGGAGACTAAATGATAGTGTCATATAGGGCCTTTATGGTACTATTATGTGGTTACTATATGGTAGTATCATGTGGTGACTATAAAGTAGTATTATGTAGTATATAGTAAGACTATGGTTTATAATGTAGCACTATATGGCAGTATATATGGTATATTATGTGTGGACTATATGGTAGTATTATGTGTGGACTATATGGTAGTATTATGTGTGGACTATATGGTAGCATTATGTGTGGACTATATGGTAGCATTATGTGGGAACTATATGGTAATATTATATGGGGACTATATGGTATTAGTATTATGTGCGGACTATATGGCAGTATTATGTGGGGACTACAGATGACAGACTCACCTTGGCACCACCTCTGCCTCTGTATTGCTCCGGTCTGATACATAAGATAGTTTGTAAATATTTTTACCAATATTCTGCAACATAAACCTAAACTTGTTACATATATAATAAAGCTGTGTATAATGTCACCTGCTGTACAATTATTCCTGCTCCTGGTGTGTTGCCCGACTACTGGGCTCAGGGACAGGGGAGCCCGGGTTGTCAGCGCCCATTCCAGCATACATTACAGGTGGCAGCTACAATTACCTGAGCTCTGCCGCTTGTCTCACGCTGGGTAGTCCACAACATACATGATGAGAGTTACACTCTGCTGCCATGGAAACCACAACAAGCCTTAAAGGGCCAGCGCCACCAGGGCTGAAACGCCTCTCCATTGTCAGACTACACACCCAGAAAGGCAAATAGTTAACAGGCAGAGATTAAGGCGGAGCCTTTCTACATTTATAAGAGCGACGCTTCTTCATCTGTAAAGAGAGATTCATATATGAGGCTGGCACTGTGTTATGGAGTCTCTGAGGCTGGCACTGTGTTATAGGGTATCTGAGGCTGGCACTGTGTTATGGGGTCTCTGAGGCTGGCACTGTGCTATTGGGTATCTGAGGTTGGCATCATGTAACGGGCTGAAGCCGACACATTGATAACTCTGGTTGATATATGATGATACACACAGATATACTCCCTGTGATAAAATAGTAAATCGTTTATATTATGGAATAACGCACAGATAACGCGCCTGGGATTCTCCCCTTCCACACACACAAACACAGCCCGAGTCCCGCCCACTTGGTGACGAAACTCACCAACCGCAATAAGTGAATGGAACGTCTCCAGGCCGCGCCCTTATCAAACATGGCCGCTGCGGAGTAGACGTGTAGGTGACGTCAGAGGCCAGAGGTCGCCGGCTTGTGACTTGGGATCTACCTGTTTCTGCACTGCCAGGATGTGTGACCGGGGAGCTGACAGTCTGCAGGGGGAGACCCGGCGTAGGCTGGCACGGTACAGCGCCCTCAGAGGTACTGACATGGCGCCCAGCTGGATATGTGCTTCCTCCAATGTCTGCAGTGTATAGCAATGCTTAGGGTTTTAATTATGCACTGTGTTACCATTTATGTAAGGTGTCTGGGGTGAGGATAATTATTTGTTCAATATGGTGGTCAGTTACTTGACTTCAGTCACACCATGCAGTTTTGGAAACGATTCTTGAGGTCACCGCGTTTACAGTACCGTCTGCTTTAATTCACCGTGTCATAGACGCATGAACAATTGTTCCAGGAGATAAGTGTCTTAGTTGCGCTTAGCAATCAATCAACACTCATTCTAAACAGAAACTTGCACCCTTATTTATTGCTGTGAGCAGCAAGGACACGCCCCTTTCTCTAGGACTTGGGAAACATGGACATTTTTTTTTTAACCGGGAAGGAAGAACTGTAGGAAGTGGCGCACATGTTGAGAACGTATGCAGTTATCGTAAGGCGCGGCGCCCCCTGCAGGTCCCCCAGGAGTTGGGTTACCATGTAACCTGTCAGCAGATTTCTACTTATGAAACTGGCTGCTGGCAGTGGAAGACATCTGTGTTGGTCCCATGTTCATATGTGCCCGTATTGCTGAGAAAAAGCAATACGGGCACATATGCAAATGAGCCTCTAAGAGCAATGGGGGCGTCACCATTACACCTAGAGCTTCTGCTCTCTCTGCATTTTGATTGACAGGACCGGGCAGTGTAAACGTGATCACACCTGGTCCTGTCAATTAAAATGCAGAGGGCGCAGCAGTTGCAGAGAGAGCAGAACCTCTATGTGTAATGGTGACACCCTCATTGCTCTTAGAGGCTCATTTCCATATATTAAACCATCATTTTTCTCAGCAATGCGGACACATATGAACATGGGACCAACACAGATGCCTTCAGCTGCCAAGTGCACATGTAACAGGTCAGCCAGTGTCATAGGAACAAAACTGCTGACAGATGCCCTTTAAGAGAGCTAGAGGGCTTTTTTGGTTTAGGCCAGAGTCCTGTGAAATGTAGGTGGCCATGCAATGGAACGAAAGGAGAGCAGCAGTGGCCCTCCGAGGTGAAGGGGCCTAAAAAGTACGAGGCTAAAGCTGGCGATTCACATTAGATATCTATCAGCCGAACCTTTTGATTTTGGGGCCTCTTGACGCCAGGTGTAAGGGAAGATAAGGATCGTGCAGTTGGATTTCAGCATGCCTGATCCTTCTGCTCTCGGGGAGATGGTTTTTATTCTCA
The DNA here is from genome assembly GCA_900303285.1 of Rhinella marina. Lineage (NCBI taxonomy): Eukaryota > Metazoa > Chordata > Amphibia > Anura > Bufonidae > Rhinella > Rhinella marina. Next base: position 52,150 of record ONZH01002845.1, read on the forward strand.
GGGAATCTGACAGCGGCTTACTCCAAGATGAGCATGCATGTGTATGTGGCAGCCAGGAAGGTGCTGTGACTGTGTTCGTCCGACAGCTATCCCTAATCCTAGCCCAACCCTGGGTCTGCCGCCCTCCATTGACAGCATCACACGGGTCTGTATTGCTGCTATTCGGGACATCGGGCCAGCCGTTATATGGGGGCAAAAATAAGCGCTCGTGCACACGACCGTATGTATTTTGCGATCCACAAAAAATACGGATGATGTCCGTGTGCATTCCGTATTTTGCAGAACGGAATAGCCAGCCCCTAATAGAACAGTCCTATCCTTGTCCGGAAACGGAATGCACGCGGAGTAACTTCCGTTTTTTGTGGACCCATTGAAATGAATAGTTCAACCTACAGTCCTCAAAAAAAAAAATGGAACGGACCATCTGAATGCTGGTTAAAGGGGTTTTCCAGGATTTTACTACTGATGACCTATCCTCAGGACACCCGGGACCCCTGCCGATCAGCTGTCTGAGAAGGTACCGGCGCTCCCGTGAGCGCCGCGGCCTTCTCTTAGCTTTTCCTAGGCCAGTGACATCACGTTTGTCGGTCACGTGGCCTAGGAGCGGCTCAGCCCCATTCAAGTGAATGAGGGTGAGTGTGATACCAAGAACAGCCACTATACAATGTACGACGCTGTACTTGGTGAGTGGGGAGAAGGTAGCGGCGCTCACGGGAGCGCCGGTCCCTTCTCAAACAGCTGATCGGCGGGGGTCCTGGGTGTCGGTCCCCCACTGATCAGATACTGATGACCTATCCTGAGGAAAATCCCGGAAAACCCCTTTAAGGGCAGAGTTTCATTCCGTTTGTTCGCCCCTCATAGGAGTAAATGGCCAAGAGGGGGCGTTCCAATTGAGGTACTTCATTGATCATAGACCTATAGGAAGGCATCTTGAGACTCCTCAGGATTATACTTCCAGCTCGTCTTCTGATTCTCCCTCTTTCTTCCTCCCCCGTCCAGGTAGAGACGTGCCGGCTGGGGAATTCTGGGACGTGGTTGTCATTACAGCGGCCGACAAACACCAGGAGCTGGCTTATCAGCGGCAGATAGCTGAGAAACTGGCCAGGAAAGAACTTCCTCTCCGAGTTCGTTATCACGTTTTCTCTGATCCACCGGGACCAAAAATAGGTGAGCTCTTCAGCTATTTTTATAATTGGTCGTCTTAAGCCCGGAGCAGAGCTTCCATCTGTGGCTTTGTGTCTGCCGCTGTGCACACGGGTTGCCAATTAGCGTCTGATCTGAGCCTATAAATATCCGGACGCTCCTGAGCCGTATTGTTAGTTAGAGAAACAAACCGGCGTCCCCTCTAATCTTCTCTCCACAACACTTGACTTCCCAAATAACTGCTGCGTGCCCCCACCGGGCGCTGCTGCTTAATGAACTGTCACCGAATCCTCCCGACGGTATGAGCGCGTCACTCCGGGCCGGCTCGCGCTACGCAAGGAAGCGGCGCCTCGTGTCTTCTATGTGTTATGTGCATACATATGGATTCCATTAATCCGGCATCATCCCAACCTAATGGGCACCAGATATTCTGCTAAGACTTAGGGCTCCTGCACATGACCGTATGTATTTTGCGATCTGCAAAAAATGTGGATGACGTCCGTGTGCATTCCGTTTTTTTGTGGAACGGAACAGCCAGCTCTATCCTTCAATAGTAGGACGTGTTCTACTTTTTTGGCGGAACTGACGTACGGAAACGGAATGCTGGTGTTGGTCCCCTCTCGCTATGAGCCTGCATTGCTGAGAAATTAGCTTTTTTATAATCTACAATGAGACCCTAAGTGCAACGAGGGCAGTGCCATTGCACCCAGAGGCTCCAATCACTCTCTTGCAGGCCACGCCCCCACCACTTTGACTGATGGGGCCAGGCAGTAAAGACCTAATCACGCCTGGCCCCGAACTCTCTTGTCTGCGTGTCGGCTTCAGTGTTTGGCGCCTGCGCAGTACATAAGCACCCTTCCGATGGATTCTGTACTGTGCCTGCGCCAAACACTGAAGCCAACGTGCAGGGGCCAGGCATGATTACGTCTTCACTGTCTTGCCCTGTCAGTCAAAGTGGTGGGGGCGCGACCTGCAAGAGAGTGATTGGGGCCTCTGGGTGCAACATGGTGCAAAGCCACTGCCCTCATTGCACTTAGGGTCTCATTGTATATTATTAGAAAGCGACATTGCAGATTTGCGACAAAATTGACGTGTGCAGTATTTTATTTGGTTCATTGTCGGCTCTGGAAATCTTCTGACCTAGAATTTCTGCATTTTGTTTTTGCGAATGAAGGGAACGGCGGCTCGACCCTGTACGCCCTGCGCTGCCTGCAGCAGCTGTATCCCGGTGACTTGGACTCCTATAGGGTGATCCTGATCCATGCAGGTAGGTTTGTAGGTTTATCAATCACGGCATTTCTTTGATAATTTTCTCATTATACAAGGAATAGTTAGCCGTCCTGGGATACATAGATACACGTTTTTTTTTCTCCTTTAGTCAATAGATAATCTCCAGCAATCTTGTTTTAACTAATTAAACATAATCAATGCGCTTAAATTGAATGGGTCTCGTAATGATTTTCAATTATCCGATCATCCTTCCCCGTGTCAAGAAGAGTTTGTCTAATGGTCGCTGTTGGGGTCAATCTCTGCTAAGGGCTTCATATACAGACTTAGCTTATACCTCTGCTGGTAGCGGATAAGTGTCTGATCGGCGAGGGCCCGACCGCTGGAGACCTGCCGATCACAGGATCAAGGCCTGTGCACCCCTATGTGAATGCAGTAGTAGTCACACAAGCTCTATGGGGCACGGGCACTCTCATAGTGACATGAGTATCTGCTGCTCCATTCAGATGGGGAAAACTGGCCCAGCAGGGTCCCCACAGTTAGGCAGGGGCCACAGCAGTCCTCTGCCAATCAGCACTTATCCTCTGTCCTATGGGTTTTCTTAAAGGGGTTATCTCACTTCAGTAAGTGGCATTTATCATGTAGAGAAAGTTAATACAAGACACTTACTAATGTATTGTGATTGTCCATATTGCCTCCTTTGCTGGCTGGATTCATTTTTCCATCACATTATACACTGCTCGTTTCCATGGTTACAGACCACCCTGCAATCCATCAGTGGTGGTCATGCTTGTACACTACAGGAAAAAGCATCAGCCTCTCTGGTGGCCGGGACCGTGGAAGCGCACATAGGCTAGTGCTTTTTCCTATATTGTGCAAGCACGACCACCACTGATTGGATTGCAGGGTGGTCTGTAACCACGGAAACGAGCAGTGTATAATGTGATGGAAAAATGAATCCAGCCAGCAAAGGAAGCAATATGGAGAATAACAATACATTAGTAAGTGCCTTGTATTTACTTTCTCTACATGATAAATGTCACTTACTGAAGTGAGACAACCCCTTTAACAAGTAAGGCAAGCAACCCAGGTAGATACCTCCAATAACGTGTCACAGATCCAAACCTCAATTAAAGGGCTTCTCCCACGTATAAAGTAAAAAAATGAAAATCATACATCATATAGTACATGACAATCTCTTTCTAACAAAGCTAGAACCAGCCCTGTACCTCACATGGATCCAGAGATCTCTCCACATTCATTGCTCTGCTAGATTTATATCAAGCTGACAGCTCAAGGGGAGTGTCCTTTCTGCTGCAGCTCAGGAGGCGTGTACTTGATCTCCAATCACAGCTCAGGAGGCGTGTCCTTGATCTCCCTATCACAGCTCAGGAGGCGTGTCTCAGCTCTCCCTATCACAGCTCAGGGGTTAGTTGAAAGATGAAACTGAGCATGTGCAGCCTGCTCAGTGAATAGGTCAAAGAAATAAGAAGTTAAGTGGCACTATACAGATACATTTTACTCTATATCTCATTAACTATACTACATTTTTAATTACATGCAATTACAAAAATATTTAGATCCAGGTGGTGGTTTGAAAACTGTAGAATATTTTTTGTGGGACAACCCCTTTAATTGAAATGAATTATCGATCACAATCTACTTAGTGTCACCTGTGCTCTTACAGTAAAGAACCCCTTCTATTCTTATGGAGAAGCCTTCTTTTCTGTAAATGTGGTGGTCGCCCCCTTTTCATGCTTATGTCCAGATACAGAAAGATCCTTGGACAGATCTGGGTATTGACCATTGATATACGTAGTAATCAGATTTCTCCTCAAAGCTATCTTGCCAGTGAACGTAAATGCCCATGCGGGATTATCATAGCGCTAATCTGAATGTCCATAGGGTCCTAACAGTAAAGAAAAATCTGCCAAAAATCTATTTAAAAGCTAATTCACCTTCACATAAATCGCAATAAACATTTCCTATCCTTTTGGTTCTACAGTTGCTGTGCAGACTTTGCGTCTCCATGGTTACAGACTACAAACAAGCTCTGTGTAGTCTGATCCTGCAGTTCTGCTCCCTCCTACTGTATATCTCCTTTACTTCTGGTTAATCCATCATAAGTTATGGGGCAAATAGAAGAAAGTATGAGACTGCAGGACCGCAGGATTACACTGCACGGAATATTTTTTCCTGTTACCATGGAGACCATGCAAAGTTTTTTTAATTTTAGATTTACTGAAAAAAAAAATTTCATCAACTAGTCTGGCATGTTTGAAATGCCCACTATAGTTACTTATATATTTCTACTTCAGTTAGATATGATTTTTCCCGTTTTTTTTTTTCTTATTATAGGCGGTTACAGTCAACGATTGCCAAATGCAAGCGCCGTGGGCAAAATTTTTACAGCCTTACCGTTCGGTGACCCTGTTTACCAAATGCTAGACGTGAAACTGGCCATTTACATAGATTTCCCCTCCACTATGAACCCTGGTGTATTGGTCACCTGCGCAGACGACATAGAACTCTACAGCAGCGGGGGCTCGGCCGTCACGTTCGATAGACCGGGGATCACGGCTCTCGCTCACCCGTCAACGCTGGAAATAGGGACGACCCATGGAGTGTTTGTGCTGGAAAATTCCGACTCTGAATATGAAGATTTACAATATAGAACGTGCAGATCTTACCTACACAAGCCCAGCATTGACAGAATGCACAAAGCAGGGGCCGTCGCCCAGAAGCCAAGGAGACCCGGCCTTTCCATAACCCAACCAGCGGAAGTGGTTTACACGGACAGTCTATTTTACATGGATCACGGTACTGTGAAGGTGTTACTGGGGTTTTTTGAAGAGTTAGGGGTCATTAACTGTGAAATAGATGCCTACGGGGATTTTTTACAAGCCCTGGGGCCCGACGCCACTTTGGGCTACACAGAAAACACGGCCAACATCTCCAAAATTGAATCCCAGCTCGCGGAAGTGAGAAGGAAAATCTATTTTCTCCTTAGAGGAACGGAATTCACTGTCATCGTCTTAAATAACTCCAAATTCTATCACATCGGGACTTTGCAGGAATACTTATATCATTACACGTCTGATACTTCCCTCCAGGCAGAACTTGGATTACAGTGGAAAGTTTTGAGCATCGTGCCGGATCAAGATGAAAATCTTAGTCCAAAGGCCTGCGTCATTCAAAGCCTATTAGATGCAAAATGCAAAGTTTCACCTCACACAGTCATTGAATATTCCAAGCTGGGCCCTGATGTGTCCGTGGGGGAATACTGTCTTATCAGCGGCTCATGCATAAGTATTAGATGTGTCATCCCAGACAAATCTTTCGTGAGTTCATTAAGTCTGATGATTGATGGCCAAGTAATGTATTCAACCATCTTGTTTGGCATTGAGGATAACTTGAAGAAGAACGTTGGTTCCTTGTCTGATCTGAACTCGCTTCAGATACTTGGAAGAAACCTCGTTCAGCCTCTGGAGCTCTGGGGCATCCTAGTTTCCGAAGAGCTTTTCTCCGGCGACCAAAAGTCTTTGAGTTTATGGAACGCCCGTATTTTCCCCTGCTACGCGACGCTGGAAGAATCGGTCTGGGCCGCCACGGAGATGCTGAAGGCGGTGAACGGCGAGTCAGCAGCAGATCTTGGAGATGCCAGGAGGGTTTCCATCGAGGAGATGTTGTTGTATAAGAACATTAATGAAATGTTGAGCTTCAGACAAGCCCTTTATGAAGAAATCCAGACTCAGCGGCAGATAGGAGCTTCTTAATGATGAGGAGCCATATCTGAGACTTCTAAAGGTTTTGTGTAGGCTCTTAGTGAGTGTGCTGTCCCGGTTGTTTCTGACGGTCCTTCTAGCTGTCTAGTACAGCGCGCTGATCCGCCATACTGCATTCTCTTATCAAGCGTACAACAAGCTGTATCATTTTCCCACTGAGACATTAGTGTATGTTAACAGTTAGCGGTTAAAGGGATATTCCCATCTTAGACAATGGGGGCATATCGTTAGGATATGCTCCCATTTGGGACCCGCACCTATATCGAGAAGAGAGCGGGGAGTGCTGCGCCTGGAGGACCCCAGGGTTTCCCGGGGTCCAGCCACCACCAGACGCAACTCCCCGCTGCTTCCATAGAAATGAATGGGAGCGCACTGCGCATGCTCGACCACCGCTCCCATTCATTTCTATGTAGCCAACGGAAATAGCTGGGCCAGCGCTCAGCTATTTTCGGCGGCCCCATAGAAATGAAAGGAGGGCGGATGCGCAGTGCGCCCTCCTTCTCTTTTGGGGCTCCGTTCTCGATATAGGTGCGGGTCCCACTATAAGACAATGGGGCATATCCTAGCGATATGCCCCCATTGTCAATGATGGGAATAACCCTTTAAGGTGTGGTTAAAACTGCATTGAAAAAACGCTATGTGGTTGCAATTTTAACCGGTGAAACGTTGTGTTAAAGGGTTTGTCTTTTCTTTTTTCATTATTTTATTTTTTTGTCCTTTGTATGTTTCTAACTAGACAAATGTAATGTTTTTTCAATGCACTTACTTTAACTTCAGTGGCCCCTTTTTTCAGGTTTCACTGAGGGTCACATGACCTATGATGTCAGCTTCTCTCCCTGCTCTGCTGATGTTTTGTGCACAAACCTGAGGGGCAGATAAGAGTCTGTACACAAGACGTCACTGTGCTGGCCACGCACCCTGCATGCCGGCTGCTGCTCTCTCCCTGGATTCTTTCAGATAAAATTTTAACCCCTTCACCCAGCACAGACTCAGGGCTGAAGGCTTTACTGAGTAGCTGCAGGCAGCGAGGAGACAAATTCTGGGCACAGGAGGTGACAGACTAGAGAAGATCTGTAGAGTATTGCACAAGAACCGGTAGGGGGAAGATCCTGTGTGTATCAGTAATGTCATTGTACAGCTGGGACTTGTAGTCTACACATACAACATGCTGCTGAGTATCCCAGCAGGCAGACATGTCACTCAGGGCAGCACTTGTATTCACTCCCTTTGCAGAGCAGGGGGAGGGGCAGAGAGTGTTATTACTGCAGGTAAACAAAGGCCAGAAGAGAACCAGGGAAATGAGGAAATATATATATTTTTTGTTGCCTAAAACTTGCTTAACTATTTTTTTTCATATCTCGGACACCACTTTAATGCATTTCACTTCTAAATAGGGTAACTGCATCGAAGAACACGGGCTGATGCCCCCCATTTGAATGGAGCTGCGGTCCATCCAAATTCTGGAGGAATGACGAAGTAGCTGTGCTCGGCCGTCGGTCCCATAGACCGCGTGCAAACGCAACCACTGCTCCGTTTAAATGGGCGACATGGGTCGGCTTTTTCATGATTGGAGGGGGGAGGGGATACTGCAGTAATCCGGCACAGAGTGGATGGAGCCTCCTGCTTCTTGCTCCGTCCACTGTTTTGTTTCCAGGGGCTGACGAAAGCAGCTGATTGGTGGAGGTGACAGGTTTATCGTACCCCCAGTGACTGGAAAACCCCTTTAGCCTTTAACTTTATGGGAGAACAAACCGTGAAGTCATTGGGCGGAAAAACATCAGACGCAGAAGGTTAGTTTAACACGATTTCTGGTCCTGTCTAAACAATAGTCGGCACAGAGCCTCGAGTGGATTTCACAGAACAAACAGAGCGCAACGTGGGGTCCTGAAACGGCAGACGTGCTTGTAAATATACCATTTTCTGGGCAGGAACCCTAGAAGCGAGCGGCAGGTAAAGGACTTCATGATAATACTCATTAATTACTATTATGTCTGAGATTAAGAACCGTAGACGGGCGTTTCCGGCTGTGATAATGAAGTGGATTACTTTCTTAATGCGACTGTGGCGCTAATTGACCCGCTGCTTGATGGGAGCGCTTATCGCGTACGATGGAAAGTAAGAAAAGATCATTGTGTTCTGCATAACGGATATTTACAAGCCCTGCTCCGATAACCATTTATAGCTGTTGTAGAACTACAAGTACCTTTATGCCCTGACAACCTCTGGCCTAAACCTGAGCCAATGAAAATTGTATATTTAACTCCAGAGCAGACGATGGGTGAATCCAGTAGATCAGGGCTGGCCAACCTGTGGCTCTCCAGCTGTTGCAAAACTACAACTCCCAGCATGCCCAGTCTGCCTACAGCTATCATCCTACAGCAGGGCATGGTGGGAATTGTAGTTTTACAACAGCTGGAGAGCCTCAGGTTGGCCAACCCTGCAGTAGATCATCACTCATTGGATTTGGATGTCCCTGGGATGTCCCATTCACACGACTGTATTTTTGGGACCGCCAAATGCATGCGGTTGTGTGAATGGACCCGAAGGCCTCACTCAGACAGCCTTAAAGGGATATTCCCATCTGCCATCGTTGTCAGATAGGTTTGAGTCCCACGACTACTGACAGCTTGTGAGGGGGCGGTCCAGAACTACTGGGAGCTGTGAGGGGGAGGTCCAGACTACTGGGAGCCTGTGAGGGGGCGGTCCAGACTACTGGGAGCTGTGAGGGGGTGGGCCAGGCTACTGGGAGCTTTGAGGGGGCGGTCCAGACTACTGGGAGCTGTGAGGGGGCCGGTCCAGACTACTGATAGCTGTGAGGGAGCGGTCCAAACTATTGGGAGCTGTGAGGGGGTGGGCCAGGCTACTGGGAGCTCTGAGGGGGCGGTCCAGAGTAATGAAAGCTTTGAGGGCGGTCCAGAGTACTGAAAGCTTTCAGGGGGCGGTCCAGGACTACTGGGAGCTGTGAGGGAGCGGTCCAGGACTACTGAAAGCTTTGAGAGGGCGGTCCAGACTACTGGGAGCTGTGAGGAACGGTCCAGACTACTGACAGCTGTGAGGGAGCGGTCCAGACTACTGATAGCTGTGAGGGAGCGGTCCAGCACTACTGATAGCTGTGAAGGGAGCGGCCAGACTACTGATAGCTGTGAGGGAGCGGTCCAGACTACTGATAGCTGTGAGGGAGCGGTCCAGACTACTGATAGCTGTGAGGGAGCGGTCCAGACTACTGATAGCTGTGAGGGGAGTCCAGGCTACTGATAGCTGTGAGGGAGCGGTCCAGACTACTGAAGCTGTGAGGGAGCGGCCAGACTACTGATAAGCTGTGAGGGAGCCGGTCCAGACTAACTGAATAAGCTGGTGAGGGAGCGGTCCAGGTTACTGAAGCCTATGAGGGAGCGGTCCAGCGCTACTGATAGCTGTGAGGGAGCGCGTCCAGGGCTACTGATAGCTGTGAGGGCAGGCGGTCCCCGGCTACACTGATAGCTGTTGAGGGAGCGCGTCCAGGCTACCCTGACGGCTGTGAGGGGGCAGTCCAGGCTACTGAACGGCTGTGAGGGGGCGATCCACACTACGGAACGGCTGTGCAGGGGGGGTCCACACTACTCGATGGCTGTGAGGCGGCGGTCCCACACTACTGACTGGCTGTGATGGGGCGGTCCACACTAACGGATGGCTGTGAGGGGCGGTCCACACGTACGGATGGCTGTGTAGGGGCGGTCGCACACTACGGATGGCTGTGAGGGGCGGTCCACACTACGGAATGGCTGTGAGGGGCGGCCACACTACGGGTATGGCTGGAGGGGCGGTCCACACTACGGATGGGCTGTGTAGGGGGCGGTCCACGACTACGGATGGCTGTGAGGGGCGGATCCCACACTACGGATGGCTGTGAGGGGCGGCTCCACACTACTGATGGCTGTGCATGGGGGCGGTCCACACTACGGATGGCTGTGAGGGGCGGTCCACACTACTGATAGCTGTGAGGGGGCGGTCCAGAGTACAGGAATTTTTTAAAAACTTCTGGTCAAGCAAAGCCAATAAAAGTTTATCACCGATGTTTGCACTTTTAGGTTTGCCGATCTTTTATTTAGTCATTTGTAATGTGAATCTGCACTTTTTAGGATGTTGATTTTTTTTTGCATTTCTGTATCATTTGTTTGATGAGATTATTAACTCAGCAGCAGGGTATTCGATCACATTAAGTGTATTTCATGGTGCCGGGTTACTTAAGCTGTTTTTATGTGTTCAGCTCCAATGTGCCTCCAACAATAAATCAACCTCAGGATCACTGTCCGTGTCCGCTGCTCTATCTGCACATAATTATAACCTAATCAATAAAGACACAGGGATTATAGGGGGCTCCTCCACACCTATTATCCAGATATTGCTTTTGCATCTCCTGGCATGCCTGATGGGGGGAGGGCAATTAGACACTGGACTTCAAGACAATTTTAGAGAACTGATTGCTTAAAGAAGAACTCCCGCAAAACATTTTATTCCATGTCCTGCTAGAAATGTATATGATGTAATCTGTAGTGAATGTCATTTTCTTACCAGTGTCTGTATTTTTGACTTATATAATTCTGAAGTTTCTTATCTGTGTCATGTGACTAGGAATTAGACCCACCAACTCACACAGAGACTTATGTGTGGACAGGAAGTCTAATTCTCTATGTATTCCTATGGGAGCCTCACTTTCAGTCTCATAGGAATGAATAGAGCAGTAACTGGCTTCCTGTCCTGGGTCAGTTGGAGGTCAGGGAGTTGGTCACATGACCCAGCTACAATAAGACGAGAGGTTATTACTCAAATTACATTCTCTGATAAGAAGATTACATTCACTACAGATTATATCATGCACCTTTCTAACAGGTCAGAGAATAAAATGTTTGCGGGAGTTCTTCCCTTAAGTAAGAAGTAGATGTGGAGTAACCAGGGCTGCATTGGGCGTGTAACACACATAGAGAATATCCGTCTGTAAAAGAGAGTTGGATGTTGATGACCTCTCCTCAGGATAGTGGTGGTCGGACCCTGGCTCCCCCGCTGATCAGCTCCAGTAAGCAATGCAGCCTCTTCCTAGGCCAGTATCGTCACGTTCATCACTCGCATGGCCTAGGCGCAACTCTGTCCCGTTCAAGTGAATGGGCCTGGGCGGCAATACCAAACACTGCCACTATCCAGTGGACGGTGCTGTGCTTGGTATGCTGTGAAGAGGCCGCAGCACTCACCAGTGATCTCTTCAAACAGGTGATTGGTGAGGACGCCGAACACCCACTGATGAGGTATTGATGACGTATCTTGAGTGTGGGATGAGTAGACGTTCTAAGAGTCTGTAGACCACTTGCTCTCGGTAATCAAAACGTAGCATTATGATGCAGTAAGGTCAGGTCAGCTGAGCGACGGTCGGTCCAGGAGATGCGTCCGTTGCATGACAATTGAACTTTAGGCGGCCACCACATTCAATAGCGTTTGGCTGACAGCTATCTCTCTCTGCACCCCAGACCCCAGCTGAACTGAACGTGTATATGTATTCAATGGAGAGAGGGGAAAAAGTTGTTGTCAGACATCTCTGGTGACTTAAAGGGATTCTGTCAGCTAGTTTAAGCCTATAGAGCTGAGGACATGGGCTGCTAGATGGCCACTAGCCCGTCCACAATATACTTTTCCCATTGCTCTGTGTGTCTTTGTTTAGTCAAAAAAACGATTTTATTCATGTGCTAATAGGGGTTATAAGGAGCCCAAGGGGCAGTTACCAATGTTCCTGGATCCCAGCTGTGCCCACTGTGAAGGAGCCCAGCACCGCCCCGCATCCTCTCATCTCCTTCTTGCTCCCCCGACTTCACGCATTCAGAGCGCTGTAATCTCGCGCATGCGCAGTTCGTTCCTTGCTGATGCCAGCACTGACAAGCGGCGTACTCACGCATGCGCAAGATTACAGCGCTCTGAATGCGTGAAGTCGGGGGAGCAAGAAGGAGATGAGAGGATGCGGGGCGGTGCTGGGCTCCTTCACAGTGGGCACGGCTGGGATCCAGGAACATTGGTAACCGCCCCTTGGGCTCCTTATAACCCCTATTAGCATATGAATAACATGTTTTTTTTTGACTAAACAAAGACACACAGAGCAATGGGAAAAGTATATTGTGGACGGGCTAGTGGCCATCTAGCAGCCCATGTCCTCAGCTCTATAGGCTTAAACTAGCTGACAGAATCCCTTTAACTCCCGGGAAATCAAAAAGGATCGGGCAAAAATATTCACCCGATCCTTCTGTCAAAAGCTTCACACACAAGAGTGTCAGCCGAACCCGGGGTTCTTCGGAGGTTCAGCCGTCAATACACTAATGTGTATGGGCAGGGAAGCACCACCAAGGAGGCCAGGTCAGGCAGGACCAGGTAGGGGCAAGAGGGGGGCAGCAGAAGGGCCATGGGCATTGAGCACTTTCATTGTGGCAAAAGGGTTAGGTTATTGAGAAATTGTCGGGGGGGGGTGGACGCGTTTCAGTTTTTGCCTCATGCAGAAAGGCTAGGTGCACCCCTGTGTAAAGGCGATATCTGCTTTTGTAATATTGATTACCTGTACACAGGGGTGGATTGGCCATAGACCTTACAGGGAAATCTCCCGGTGGGCCGATGCCCAAGGGGCCGCCTGAGCCCTCCTCATGGCTGGCCAGTGGAAATTTTTGGGTATGTATTTTGTGATGGACTGTGATATTTGGCTCTGTTGGGGTGGTATAATGTGCCACAACATGGTATTACTGGCCCTGCCTTCCATCAATTTGGACCTGACTACAAAACTGAGCCACTTTTAGTATTATTTCCAGTCCGCCGCTGCCTGTACATCCAATGGCCTGACTCTGCCCCCATTGTACATGTCATCACTGATGATGTCACATCCATGCTCTGCATCTCCATATCGCATGCACAGACCACAGCACTGCGTTCGGCAGCTCATTGGGGGGTGCTGGTGCTTGGGATTGTGAGAATGTAGCTTGCGGCCCCAACACACCGCCAGACCATAAGTTCAAGAAGAAGTGAAGTGGGGAATAAAGAGAGCCGTGCACTAAGGAAAACAAAAACGCACTTCAGACATAAAACGTGCGATCTGCCAACTAAATAAAGCGCGTCTGATTTGCTCAGGGTCCTGCCCCATACATTTTTGGGGGCCCGTCTCATCATTTGATCTATAAATAAGCAGGACTGGTGCATGTGCAGGAAAGCTGAGATCTTAAGAAAGTGTAAGTAATTTAGAAATTAATCTCGCTCCTCGGAGCGACCGCGCCGGGCCGAACTCTCTTCTGTAATGGATTTCGCAGAGGGAAGGAAAGAAAAAAAAAAAGTTGTAATTGGTGTCGAATTGTCTGCGCTGTCATGTCAGTCTAATATTGTGTGATGGATTACCAGGAGAATGGCATCCAGGCTTTCATTAGAAAGGTGTTTGTGCAGATTAGTGGACTGTGGAAGTACAGCACTGATAATTCTAATAGCCAGGCGGAAGGTAATTAATTTTTTTTTTTTTAAATCAAGTTAATGGCAGGAGAGGAAGGAAAGGGCCGAGGTGTTTTAGCCTTTCTCACATCCATGCGGCCTTTAAAAAAAGTAATAATAATGGGGATAAAATCATCTGTAAAATTACACAGCTTTGGATTTTTACTGAAAAAATAAAATAAAAATTTACTTAGATATATTAAAAAATTCATGATTTTAATTTAAAAAAATTTAAATTTTCTAAGTGGAAATACAGCTTCAGTTCAGCTAAGTAGCCTGCTACCCCCACTTTTTTTTTCAGAGGAGACCGATCTCCAGGACTGGCCCTGTTAGATTACATTACTATAATTGTCATTTATATTAGGTGCCCTATAAAGGCTCAACTAGGGGGCGCTACTGCACCTCTGTCAAACACCTTAAAGAGGACCTCTCCCCTCTCCTGACATGTCTGGTTTAATAGCTTTATGCATTCCCCATGTAATAACAATTCTGGAGCATCTATTCTTATGTCTCTATGTTGTACCGTTCCTCTGTTATTTGTACTAGAAGTTATGAATGAATTGCTAGCAGTCTGCAGTAAGGGTACAGAGGGGAGGTGACCAGTTGGGGGTGTGTCCCTGCACAGTCTCACTCTATCCAATCAGTGCTGCCATTGTCAGACTGTGCAGGTACACACCCCCAACTGGTTACCTCCCCTCTGTACCCTTACTGCAGACTGCTAGTAATTCATTTATAACTTCTAGTAGAAATAATAAAGGAATGGCACAACATAGAGAGATAAGAACAGATGCTCCAGAATTGTAAGTACGTGGGGAATGCATGACGTTATTAAAACAGGCATGTCAGGATAGGTGAAAGGTCTTCTTTACATGCCATGGTCGCTATTGACTGCAACATCTAAGGAATTAAAATGCCAGGATCACAGATTTCTCTGATCCCAGGAGCCTGACAGTCCAGCGCCCGTCTTCTGTGCCCCGTGATCACTGTGAAGTACGTGCAGTTCATTCCATGATGTGCGTTAAAAGAAACTGAGCAGGTGAGCAGAATGGCACGGTTAGGCCACGAACGTTAAAGTGTTCAATTCTCCTGCAGCGCCTCTACAGGTGAAAAGAAGAATTACACGCTGCCATTGGAATCATTGGGCTGTCCGTGTAATGCTTGGAAGTGTTGGGTACTTCAGAGGGTGAGCCCCTCTAGACACCACTCCCTATTAAAGCATTTAAGAAACGGTCTTCTAAACAAGACAATCCCTTTGGGCCTCCTGCACACAACCATGTCTGTTTTGCGGTCCGCAAATTGCGCATCCGCAAAACACAGATGCTGTAGGTTTCGCATTTTGTGGAACAGAGCGTCCAGTCCGCAATAGAGCAGTCCTAGCCTTGTCTGTGATAGAAAAAGAATAGGACATGTTCTATTTTTGAAACCACGCCCCCCCATAATTTCTTAACCTAAACCCTTCCCTTCCACCCATGACCCTTCAGCCCCCCCCCTCTTGCCCCTACCTGGTGCTGCCTGAGGTGATGGCCTCATTGGTGGTGCAGCCCTGGTTGTAGGGGCATGTGGACCAGATAATGTGTGCCAGGTGAAAGGGGTGACTAACACAAGCTATTCTGCCTTGGCCGGGGTCTTTACATACAAGGCTAGGTCAGTGAACCGACTTGGTGCGGAGTGATTTAAAGGGGTTGTACACACCTACAAAAACATGACCATATAATAAAGTAACCCAAGAAATGAGGTAGACGATGTGACACTCCTAGGAGATACATTAGAAAAACATGGCTGCTTTCTTTTAAAAACTACGCCACACTAGGAAGCTGAGCTGCAATACCACATACAACCCATAACCAGGTATTTTTTAAATAAACCAGCCATGTTTTCTATTCCTGTAAAACAAACTCTATTTAAAGTAGTACAATATTGACGGCCTGTCCTCAGAACAGGTCACCAATATCAGATCAGCAGTAGAGATGAGCAATTTTCGCGTATTTGCGTACGCATTTTAAAATCGGTACGCTAATGCACACGCATATTTTAATCTGTACACAAATGCGTACGCATAACGTACAAATTTCACTTGAATGAGACATAGGCCATGTGACCGACGAGCGTGACCTCATTGGCCTTAGAGGAGTCTGCATCATTCAACACAAAGCTGGAAGTCAGATCCTCACCGCTCAGATATTGATGACCTATTCTCAGGATTTTACTCCAGAAAAACCCCTGTAATCCATGGAAAGAAAGGAAATTTTTGGAAGAAACCAATGATATTACTAGGGGAACACCAATACTCGAAGAAGCACTCCCACAAAAAAAATGTATTCTCTAGTGCATGATATGATCTGTAGTGAAGGTAATTTTCTTACCAGTGACTGTATTTGTGAGTTATAACCTCCCTTCTGATCCTCAGCTGTGTCATGTGACCAACAGTCTGAAATTCCAGCATCTTATGTGTGGACAGGAAGCCAGTTTCTCTATGTATTCCCATGGGAGCTTCACTCTCTGTCTCATAGGAATGAATAGAGAAGTAACTGACTTCCTGTCCTGTGTTAGTTGGAGAGCAGAGTGCTGGCCACATGACACAACTGAGGATCAGAAGGGAGGTTATAACTCACCAATAAAGTCAAAGTTAAAGGGGTTCTGTAGTTCTTTAAAACTGATGATCTATCCTCTGGATAGATCATCAGCATCTGATCGGCGGCGGTCCGACACCTGGGACCCCCGCCGATCAGCTGTTTGAGAAGGCAGCGGCGCTGCAGGAGTGCCGCGGCCTTCTCTGTGTTTACCGCAGGCCAGTGACGTCACGACTAGTTTCACTGGCCTGGGCGGGGCTAAGCTCTGTTCACTTGAATGGAGCTTAGCCCCGCCCAGGCCAGTGATACTAGTCGTGACGTCACTGGGCCTGCGGTAAACACAGAGAAGGCCACAGCGCTCCTGCAGTACCGTTGCCTTCTCAAACAGCTGATCGGCGGGGGTCCCGGGTGTCAGACCGCCGCCGATCAGATGCTGATGATCTATCCAGAGGATAGATCATCACTTTTAAAGAACTACAGAACCCCTTTAATGATGTAAATTGTAGTTAAAGTCATTTTCTTACCAGAGACTGTCTTTGTTAGTTATAACCTCCCTTCTGATCCTCAGCTGTGTCATGTGATCCTACACTCTGACTTTCCAAATAACACAGTGCCTTATATGTGGACAGGAAGACAGTTTCTCTTATGTATTCCTATTGAGGCCTCAGTGTCAGTCTTATAGGAATGAATAGAGAAATAACTGACTTCCTGTCCTGTGTCACTTGGAGATCAGAATGTTGGTCACATGACACAGCTGAGGATCAGAGGGGAGGTTATAACTCACAAATACAGTCACCGGGTAAGAAAATTACAGATCACATCATGCACTATTCTAATAGGTCATAGAATAAAAATGTTTGTGGTAGCGCTTTTTAAAAAAAAAATCAATTTATGTCCACGCTATTAACCCCTCGATTTCCATGTCTTGTATCAGTTGACTTTGTCATATCACATTGTTTTTCTAACTTCTATGGTTTCTAGACCGGGCCGTTATCTCAGTAATTGACTTGCAGTCTCATAGGTAACATGAAGATCCTATGTACACTACAGGCTGATGGTTTTATATACCGGGGCGGATTACACCGGAGACCTCAAACCCACTGACGACAGATGAGGCAATCCGGATTCGTGAACTTCATTTGATCCCTTTCCCCTGGGTGCTACCCCCTCGTCTGCCGAGACGCTGCGGAGTAATAAAAAACGGCACTTATTTTTACAGTATGGGTTCTTTGGGGTCTATTATGCCCATTTAAGGTGGCAACCAAAAACCTAATTCCACCCAGCGCCGAGACATTTTACCGTAATGCTTCATCTAGGAACATTTCAGTTTTTAAAGCTTTTGTGTTAATATAAACATAAAACTAACAGAAATGTTGAGCGGAAACAGTCGTAAAATTGGCTAATTATTAAATCTCATAAAAAGTAACGAGCATTCTCATTCATTAAATTCTAATACGCCATCTCCATCCCGGCTGTAGCCATTAGATAAAGTATAATGTCTGACTTATGAACATTATCACTTCATACAACACAATTCCCCCTGTGGGCAGAGCTCAGATCTCTCACTTGGCTAATAGCCGGAGAAATAAATTCATCAATTGCTGGAAATGATATCTAAACAAAGAGTTTACTGTATAAATTATTTATTCTATGATTATAGCGCTCTCAGGCAGACAGTCTGAGTCACATACATAGGAGCAGTATTATAGTAGTTATATTCTTGTACATAGGAGCAGTATTATAGTTAGTTATATTCTTGTACATAGGAGCAGTATTATAGTAGTTATATTCTTGTACATAGGAGCAGTATTATAGTAGTTATATTCTTGTACATAGGAGCAGTATTATAGTAGTTATATTCTTGTACATAGGAGCAGTATTATAGTAGTTATATTCTTGTACATAGGAGCAGTATTATAGTAGTTATATTTCTTGTACATAGGAGCAGTATTATAGTAGTTATATTCTTGTACATAGGAGGCAGTATTATAGTAGTTATATTCTTGTACATAGGAGGCAGTATTATAGTAGTTATATTCTTGTACATAGGAGGTAGTATTATAGTAGTTATATTCTTGTACATAGGAGGCAGTATTATAGTAGTTATATTCTTGTACATAGGAGGCAGCATTATAGTAGTTTATATTCTTGTACATAGGAGGCAGTATTATAGTAGTTATATTCTTGTACATAGGAGCAGTATTATAGTAGTTATATTCTTGTACATAGGAGCAGTATTATAGTAGTTATATTCTTGTACATAGGAGCAGTATTATAGTAGTTATATTCTTGTACATAGGAGCAGTATTATAGTAGTTATATTCTTGTACATAGGAGCAGTATTATAGTAGTTATATTCTTGTACATAGGAGCAGTATTATAGTAGTTAATATTCTTGTACATAGGAGCAGTATTATAAGTAGTTATTTTGAGCAGTATTTTTAGTAGTTATATTCTTGTACATAGGAGGTAGTATTATAGTAGTTATATTCTTGTACATAGGAGGCAGTATTATAGTAGTTATATTCTTGTACATAGGAGGCAGCATTATAGTAGTTAATATTCTTGTACATAGGAGGCAGTATTATAGTAGTTATATTCTTGTACATAGGAGGCAGTATTATAGTAGTTATATTCTTGTACATAGGAGCAGTATTATAGTAGTTATATTCTTGTACATAGGAGCAGTATTATAGTAGTTATATTCTTGTACATAGGAGCAGTATTATAGTAGTTATATTCTTGTACATAGGAGCAGTATTATAGTAGTTATATTCTTGTACATAGCAGCAGTATTATAGTAGTTATATTCTTGTACATATGAGCAGTATTATAGTAGTTATATTCTTGTACATATGAGCAGTATTATAGTAGTTATAGTCTTGTACATAGGAGCAGTATTATAGTAGTTATATTCTTATACATAGGAGCAGTATTATAGTAGTTATATTCTTGTACATAGGAGGCAGTATTATAGTAGTTATATTCTTGTACATAGGAGCAGTATTATAGTAGTTATATTCTTGTATGTATATAGAGGGCATTATTATAGTAGTCACACTTAGCACTGCTGTGTTTTCTTTGTGCTGAGGTTTTCTTAGCCTCCCTGTCAGTTGTATCTTATTTATTGAGCAGAACATTATCTCTCTCCATCTACTAAACATATGTAAATATAATGTTGGACAGGCATTAAAATATACTCAGCCTGGAATGAAATGGATTTCTCATGGCAGACACCAGACATTTATTGTACCTGAATCTATCCGGCAAATAACTATTATTAATATTGTAATGATACAATAACGTATCTCCCGCTGTGTGATTTATTTATCGCATATATAAACAGCCCTGTCTCCTGATTGAAAATCTGACGCTTCGCTCGGCCGTATTTCACTTTTTGTCATTAAACAAATGTAAAATAGGTCAGTTATTAAGCTGAATGATGTATGGATTAATTGCAGCGACTGATGAAAAGTCTGGTTGTTCAGCATCTGAAGTGACAGGCGATGGATATTTATCACCCGGAGGAAAATTCTGCATTGTAAGAGCAAGCCGCAGGGAAATGAGTGAATTTCTTCCAGGATTTACATACACATGCAGCAGCACTAAACCCGTGATGTTTCCTTAATAAGACGTTGGTGGCTGACATAGGACTGCAGGTCATTTCACCACATTATCTTAAAGGGGTATTCCCATCTCAGACAATGAGGGCATATCGCTAGGATATGCCCCCATTGTCTTAGAGGTGTGGGTCCCACACCTATATCGAGAACGGAGCCCCCAAAGTGAAGTAGGGTGAACTGCGCATGCGCAGCCGCCCTCCATTCATTTCTATGGGGCCGTCGAAACTAGCCGAGCGCCCCCCTTTGACCTCGATACAGATGCGTGGGACCCACACTTATAAGACAATGGGGGCATATCTTAGCGATGTGCCCCCATTGTCTAAGATGGGAATACCCCTTTAAAGAGGTTATGCCATGATTGATGTAAAAAATTTAAATCAGACATTATATAGTACATGACAATACCTAATTGCTCCGCTAGATTATCTTCAGTCTGACAGCTCAGTGGGCGTGTCCTTTCTGCTGCAGCTCTCTCCCTGTAACCTGTGGCTTTTAACTAAACATATGGCTGGTGGCAGTTGAAGATGTAAACTGAGCGTGTGCGACCAGCTCAGTGATATGGACAGAAAATGGAAAAAAAAAGCAAAAAAAAAAAAAACAAACAGCAGGTGGCGCTATACAGATGAATTTTATTGAAGTGCTGAGTGGAAATACTACGTTTTTAACTACATGCAATTACAAAAGTATTCAGATCCAGGTGCTGGTTTGAAAATGATAGACTATGCTTTGCGTACGAAAGCCGTCGGGAAATACGGTTTGCCTTTCTTATTACAGACCAGGGCCATAGATATAGGAGGTGAGTGAGTCCTCCAAATACAATCAATAAGATAGAATAGGTAGTTATAAGTGCCCCCCATCCTCCGGCCAGTTATTAGATAATTCAATACCAAAAAGTGAAATAACGCATTCAGCTCTGCTACATCTGTGGACAGATTAGCTATCATGGTGTTCGCTGGCTCCCGGCTCGTGCCCGTTCATTGTTGTCTGACATTCCATTGACAGAAGGGTTTATTTTTAGCTGGGGGGCTATCACCGTGAGCTGCAGCAGTCGGGATCTTTGCTCATATTACAGGGAGCGATCGGCTGCAAGAAAGAAGACGTCCGATAAACATATGGGAAATTATAAGTCCCGGCCGACCCAGACCTGCACAGGTAACGTGCTGGGGGTTAGGTTTAATGCCTTTATAGCTGGTGGGAGGGTTTGTAGTAAAGGGTCTTTTGTGTGGATGGCTTGAGACGTAGCGAGGTCTATTATCACTTACAGTCATGGCTGAAAGTGTTGGCACCCTTGAAATCTTTCCAGAAAGTGAAGTATTTCTCACAGAAAATTATTGCAATTACACAAGTTTTCTTACACAATTGTTTATTGCCTTTGTGTGTATGGGAACAGCACAAAAAAACTGAGAAAAAAAGGCAAATTGGACATATTTTCACACAAAACTCCAAAAATTGGCCCGAACAAAATTGTTGCCACGTTTTTAAAATTGTGGGTAAACAAGTTTGTTTCCAGCATGTGACTCTCGTTCAGACTCATCTGCGGTAAGTAAAGCCTCATTCACGCGTCAGTGTTTCACTGACGTGTCCTGTACGTGTTCTCCACGGACAGCACACGTCTCCATTCATTTGACTGTGTGTGTTCAGACATCAGTGTTTCATCACGGTCCGTGGTTCCGTTTTTGTTAGCACGGCTGCATGTCCTATCATAATCCGTGTTCCCGGATCCCTCACACCCATTATAGTCTATGGGTCCGTGTGTCCGTTTTTTGACATCCGTATTGCATCCGTGTTTCACTGATCATTAAGAACAGATGCTTTGAAAATTATTTTTCAGCTGTTCAGTGTCAGTGAAACACGGATGCAACACGGACAGCAAAACATGAACCCACAGACCCAACACGGATCCTTCACGGACAGCTTCACTGACCACCTGCTCACGGATTTGAGCGCGGACACGGATGTGTAAATGAGGCTTAACAGGTGAGGGCGATATAAAAGTCACCCCTGAAACCAGATAGAAAGGTGAGAAATTGGCTCAATCATTGCATTGTGTGTGCCACACTAAGCGCAGAGGACAGAAAGAGGAGAAGAGAACTGTCTGAGGAAGCGAGAACCAAAATTGTGGAAAACTATCAACAATCTGAAGGTTACAAATCAATCTCCAGAGATCTTGATGTCCCTTTGTCCTCGGCACCCAACATCATCAACCCATAGTACTGTAGATAATCTCCCTGGACGTGGACGGAAGAGATAAAATTGATGAAAGGTTGCAACGCAGAATAATCCAAATGGTGGATAAGCGGCCCCAGTCAAGTTCCAGGCAGGGGTGCACCTAGTCTTTCTGCTGCCTGAATTGAAATTTGAAACGGCGCCCCTCCCTCCCCAATGCCAGTTTCTTAACCTAACCCCTTCCCTTCAGCCCATGGCCCTTTGGCTGCCCCTCTCTTGCCCCTACCTGGTGCTGCATGAGGCGATCACCTCACCTGGCCTCATTGGTGGTGCACCCCTGTGCTCAGGGTGCATCAGGGTCAGCGTGAATTAAATGAAACACCATGGCAGGAGACTTAGGAGGACCTCACTGCTGAACCGTGAGACATAAAAAAGCTTGACTGCAGTTTGCCAAAATTTACGTGAGTAAGCCATAATCCTTCCGGGAGAACGTCTTGAGGACAGATGAGACCAAGATAGAGCTTTTTGGTAAAGCACATCATTCTACTGTTTACCAAAAACAGGATGAGGCCTACAAAGAAAAGAACACGGTATCTACAGTCAACTATGGTGAATGTTCAAAGATGTTTTGAGGTTGTTTCTCTGCCTCTGGCACTGGGTGCCTTGACTGTGTGCAACACATCATGAAATCTGATTACTCAAGATTACTCAAGAATTTTGGGTTGCAGTGTAGGGCCTAGTGTCAGAAAGCTGGGTTTGAGTCCTAGGTCATGGGTCTTCCAGCAGGACAATGACCCCAAACATACTTCAAGAAGCATTCAGAAATGGAAGGGAGCAAAGCGCTGGAGAGTTCTGAAGTGACCAGCAATGGGTCAGGATCTAAATCCCATTGAACACCTGTGGAGAGATCTTACATTTGCTGTTGGGAGAAGGAACCCCTCAAATATGAGAGACCTGGAGCTGTCTGCAATAGAAGAAGCTTGTGGATGGTTATAGGAAGCGATTGATTTCAGTTATTTCTTCCAAACTGTGTGCAAATATTAAGTTGAGGGTACCAGTATATTTGTCTGACCCACTTTTGGATTTTTTTGTGAAGTTATACCATTTTTAGCTTTTTTTTTCTCTGCTTTTTTGTGTTGTTCCAATAAACACAAAGAAAATAAATGTGTGTGTAACAAAACGTGTCATTTCAATAATTTTTGGGGAGAAATACTTTATTTTCTGGAAATATTGCAGGAGTGCCAACACCTTCAGCCATGACTGTATAATATCTAGAGACTGATGTCCACATAATCAATAACTGTCTTCCTGAACTATAATAGGCTTAGTAACTGTAAACCTATGTTATATCTATAGAGACCTGTAAGCCTATGTTATGTCTATAGAGACCTGTAGGCCTATGTTATATCTATAGAGACCTGTAAGCCTATGTTATATCTATAGAGACCTGTAAGCCTATGTAATATCTATAGAGACCTGTAAGCCTATGTTATATCTATAGAGACCTGTAAGCTTATGTTATATCTATAGAGACCTGTAAGCCTATGTTATATCTATAGAGACCTGTAAGCTTATGTTATATCTATAGATACCTGTAGGCCTATGTTATATCTATAGAGACCTGTAAGCCTATGTTATATCTATAGAGACCTGTAAGCCTATGTATATCTATAGAGACCTGTAAGCCTTGTTATACTTAGAGACCTGTAAGCTTATGTTATCTATAGAGACCTGTAAGCCTATGTTATATCTATATAGACCTGTAAGCCTATGTTATATCTATAGAGACCTGTAGGCCTATGTTATATCTATAGAGACCTGTAAGCTTATGTTATATCTATAGAGACCTGTAAGCCTATGTTATATCTATAGAGACCTGTAAGCTTATGTTATATCTATAGAGACCTGTAGGCCTATGTTATGTCTATAGAGACCTGTAGGCCTATGTTATATCTATAGAGACCTGTAGGCCTATGTTATATCTATAGAGACCTGTAAGCCTATGTTATATCTATAGAGACCTATAGGCCTATGTTATATCTATAGAGACCTGTAAGCCTATGTTATATCTATAGAGACCTGTAGGCCTATGTTATATCTATGGAGACCTGTAGGCCTATGTTATATCTATAGAGACCTGTAGGCCTATGTTATATCTATAGAGACCTGTAAGCTTATGTTATATCTATAGAGACATGTAGGCCTATGTTATATCTATAGAGACCTGTAAGCCTATGTTATATCTATAGAGACCTGTAGGCCTATGTTATATCTATAGAGACCTGTAAGCCTATGTTATATCTATAGAGACCTGTAGGCCTATGTTATGTCTATAGAGATCTGTAAGCTTATGTTATATCTATAGAGACCTGTAAGCCTATGTAATATCTATAGAGACCTGTAGGCCTATGTTATATCTATAGAGACCTGTAAGCTTATGTTATATCTATAGAGACCTGTAAGCTTATGTTATATCTATAGAGACCTGTAGGCCTATGTTATGTCTATTAGAGACCTGTAGGCCTATGTTACATCTATAGAGACCTGTAGGCCTATGTTATATCTATAGAGACCCGTAAGCCTATGTTATATCTATAGAGACCTGTAAGCTTATGTTATATCTATAGAGACCTGTAAGCTTATGTTATTTCTATAGAGACCTGTAGGCCTATGTTATATCTATAGAGACCTGTAAGCCTATGTTGTATCTATAGAGACCTGTAAGCTTATGTTATATCTATAGAGACATGTAAGCCTATGTTATATCTATAGAGACATGTAAGCCTATGTTATGTCTATAGAGACTTGTAAGCCTATGTTATGTCTATAGAGACCTGTAAGCCTAATGTTATGTCTATAGAGACCTGTAAGCCTATGTTATATTTATAGAGACCTATAGGCCTATGTTATATCTATAGAGACCTGTAAGCCTATGTTATATCTATATAGACCTGTAGGCCTATGTTATATCTATAGAGACCTGTAAGCTTATGTTATATCTATAGAGACCTGTAAGCCTATGTTATATCTATAGAGACTTGTAAGCCTATGTTATGTCTATAGAGACCTGTAGGCCTATGTTATGTCTATAGAGACCTGTAAGCTTATGTTATATCTATAGAGACCTGTAAGCCTATGTTATGTCTATAGAGACCTGTAGCCTATGTTATATCTATAGAGACTTGTAGGCCTATGTTATATCTATAGAGACCTGTAAGCCTATGTTATGTCTATTAGAGATCTGTAAGCTTATGTTATATCTATAGAGACCTGTAAGCCTATGTTATATCTATAGAGACCTGTAGGCCTATGTTATATCTATAGAGACCTGTAAGCTTATGTTATATCTATAGAGACCTGTAAGCTTATGTTATATCTATAGAGACCTGTAAGCTTATGTTATATCTATAGAGACCTGTAAGCCTATGTTATATCTATAGAGACCTGTAGGCCTATGTTATGTCTATTAGAGACCTGTAGGCCTATGTTACATCTATAGAGACCTGTAAGCCTATGTTATATCTATAGAGACCTATAGGCCTATGTTATATCTATAGAGACCTGTAAGCCTATGTTACATCTATAGAGACCTGTAAACTTATGTTATATCTATAGAGACCTGTAGGCCTATGTTATATCTATAGAGACCTGTAAGCCTATGTTATATCTATAGAGACCTGTAGGCCTATGTTATATCTATAGAGACCTGTAAGCCTATGTTGTATCTATAGAGACCTGTAAGCTTATGTTATATCTATAGAGACATGTAAGCCTATGTTATGTCTATAGAGACATGTAAGCCTATGTTATGTCTATAGAGACTTGTAAGCCTATGTTATGTCTATAGAGACCTGTAAGCCTATGTTATGTCTATAGAGACCTGTAAGCCTATGTTATATCTATAGAGACCTATAGGCCTATGTTATATCTATAGAGACCTGTAAGCCTATGTTATATCTATAGAGACCTGTAAGCCTATGTTGTATCTATAGAGACCTGTAAGCCTATGTTATGTCTATAGAGACCTGTAGACCTATGTTATATCTATAGAGACCTGTAGGCCTATGTTATATCTATAGAGATCTGTATGCCTATGTTATATCTATAGAGACTTGTAAGCCTATGTTATGTCTATAGAGACCTGTAGGCCTATGTAATATCTATAGAGACCTGTAGGCCTATGTTATATCTATAGAGACCTGTAGGCCTATGTTATATCTATAGAGACCTGTAGGCCTATGTTATGTCTATAGAGACCTATAGGCCTATGTTATATCTATAGAGACCTGTAAGCCTATGTTATGTCTGTAGAGACCTATAGGCCTATGTTATATCTATAGAGACCTGTAAGCCTATGTTATATCTATAGAGACCTGTAAGCCTATGTTATATCTATAGAGACCTGTAGGCCTATGTTATATCTATAGAGACCTGTAAGCTTATGTTATATCTATAGAGACCTGTAGGCCTATGTTATGTCTATAGAGACCTGTAAGCCTATGTTATATCTATAGAGACCTGTAGGCCTATGTTATATCTATAGAGACCTGTAAGCCTATGTTATATCTATAGAGACCTGTAGGCCTATGTTATATCTATAGAGACCTGTAAGCTTATGTTATATCTATAGAGACCTGTAGGCCTATGTTATGTCTATAGAGACCTGTAAGCTTATGTTATATCTATAGAGACCTGTAAGCCTATGTTATATCTATAGAGACTTGTAAGCCTATGTTATGTCTATAGAGACCTGTAGGCCTATGTTATATCTATAGAGACCTGTAAGCCTATGTTATATCTATAGAGACCTGTAGGCCTATGTTATATCTATAGAGACCTGTAGGCCTATGTTATATCTATAGAGACCTGTAGGCCTATGTTATATCTATAGAGACCTGTAGGCCTATGTTATATCTATAGAGACCTGTAAGCCTATGTTATGTCTATTAGAGATCTGTAAGCTTATGTTATATCTATAGAGACCTGTAAGCCTATGTTATATCTATAGAGACCTGTAGGCCTATGTTATGTCTATTAGAGACCTGTACGCCTATGTTATATCTATAGAGACCTGTAAGCTTATGTTATATCTATAGAGACCTGTAAGCTTATGTTATATCTATAGAGACCTGTAGGCCTATGTTATATCTATAGAGACCTGTAGGCCTATGTTATATCTATAGAGACCTGTAGGCCTATGTTATATCTATAGAGACCTGTAAGCTTATGTTATATCTATAGAGACCTGTAGGCCTATGTTATATCTATAGAGACCTGTAGGCCTATGTTATATCTATAGAGACCTGTAGGCCTATGTTATATCTATAGAGACCTGTAAGCCTATGTTATGTCTATTAGAGATCTGTAAGCTTATGTTATATCTATAGAGACCTGTAAGCCTATGTTATATCTATAGAGACCTGTAAGCCTATGTTATATCTATAGAGACCTGTAGGCCTATGTTATATCTATAGAGACCTGTAGGCCTATGTTATATCTATAGATATTTTTAAGCCTATGTTATGTCTATAGAGACCTGTAGGCCTATGTTATATCTGTAGATATTTGTAAGCCTATGTTATATATAGAGAGACCTGTAAGCCTATGTTATATCTATAGAGACATGTAGGCCTATGTTATGTCTATAGAGACCTGTAAGCCTATGTTATGTCTATAGAGACCTGTAAGCCTATGTTATGTCTATAGAGACCTGTAGGCCTATGTTATATCTGTAGATATTTGTAAGCCTATGTTATATATAGAGAGACCTGTAAGCCTATGTTATGTCTATAGAGACCTGTAGGCCTATGTCATGTCTCTATCTGATGCCTATAGAGACCACAAAGCCTATGTAATGTGGGGCTGATGAGCCTATGTGATGCCTGTAGAGATTGGTGAACCTGTGTAAAGTTTATAGGGAGCTGTAAGCCTATGTAATATCTGTAAAGACATGTAAGCCTATGTCATATCTGTAGGGGCCAGAAAGCCTACAGTAGGTGATGCCTCTAGAGACCTGTGAGCCTGTGTCTCGTCTCCATAGCCTTTTAAGCCTATCTGATGCCTTTAGAACCCAGAAAGCCTATGTTATATCTATAGAGCCCAGAATGCCTATGTTATATCTATAGAGCCCAGAAAGCCTATGTTATATCTATAGAGCCCAGAAAGCCTATGTTATGCCTGAAGACCACATGAGTGAGGGTGAGACTTATCCTGTGCAGACTGCGTGTGTGAATATGTGCGTTATAGGCAGGGTACACTGCCATTCACCCCGCACTCATCACATGGCGCCAGGTTCCATCAGATGACTACCTTCCAACATGTTAGTCCCAAATTGTGGGACATTTTGAGCCTCACCCTTGGACACGCCCTTATTTATCGAAATCTAAGCCTTACCCATTTTTGGTCCCATTTTCAGGACCGTAACCTGCGTACTATATACTATAATGTCCGCTTTATTATAGATGAGTGGAAGAAAAAAGTGAGTGAGTCTTATCAGGTGATCGTGGAGCGGCTGGAGGATGACCTTCACATTAAAGAGGTGGAGCACGCTGAGCTTCAGCTGGTTTTCAGGTGAGAAATGTCCGTTATCAAATGTAGCAGAGCTGAGTTTGTCTTTTGGCACAACTCCCTGTCAGAGGTCAATGGTTTTCTATAGAACTGACAGCGACCCAGTAATATAACTCCAACATATTCCGCAGCGCCTTACGCACAGCAGTCCCTGTCCTCCATTTTGGTATCCTGAAGTTAAGCCGTTATCATTCCACCTCCGCCATCTTCTAGAAGCATCGAAGGTTATAATTCAATGACTGCAAGCAGAGATCTTGAAAATCATGATTTAATAGACAAACTGTTGCATATATCAGCTAATAAATGGGTCCCTGGACTCTGCGTGTTCCAGTAAGGCAATATTGAGAGGGTTTGACTGTATCACACATCCAGCTCTGCTACATCTGTAGTTACGCTTGAGCTAAATCGCAGTTTTTTTGACATGCAGTCCTTGTATTCTAGAAGAACCTGACTCTTCCTCCCGTGGGACGGGCACATGCAGATTGTAATGGTTCTCAGTATATCACAGACACGCAGGAACAGAGTAATTGGCTGGGGAACATAGAAAACAATTCCTTTCCCCTTCTCAAGGCTGAGGAGGAACAGGGAGGTTAATGCGCAGTCTACATACAAACCTTGACACCACGCATTCCAAAGAACGAGGTCCCCGGTGCCGGAATCTGGGGACTGGGAGGGAAATCAGGTAGTTATAGAGATATATTATACTGCATGGGGTTAATACTCTATACTGTAGATAAGATAGACAGATAGATAGACAGATAGATAGACAGATAGATAGAGCGAGCTCTGGAGTATAATACAGGATATAACTCAGGATCAGTACAGGATAAGTAATGTAATGTATGTACACAGTGACTGCACCAGCAGAATAGTGAGTGCAGCTCTGGAGTATAATACAGGATATAACTCAGGATCAGTACAGGATAAGTAATATAATGTATGTACACAGTGACTGCACCAGCAGAATAGTGAGTGCAGCTCTGGAGTATAATACAGGATGTAACTCAGGATCAGTACAGGATAAGTAATATAATGTATGTACACAGTGACTCCACCAGCAGAATAGTGAGTGCAGCTCTGGAGTATAATACAGGATGTAACTCAGGATCAGTACAGGATAAGTAATGTATGTACACAGTGACTGCACCAGCAGAATAGTGAGTGCAGCTCTGGAGTATAATACAGGATGTAACTCAGGATCAGTACAGGATAAGTAATGTAATGTATGTACACAGTGAAAGCACCAGCAGAATAGTGAGTGCAGCTCTGGAGTATAATACAGGATGTAACTCAGGATCAGTACAGGATAAGTAATGTAATGTATGTACACAGTGACTCCACCAGCAGAATAGTGAGTGCAGCTCTGGAGTATAATACAGGATGTAACTCAGGATGAGTACAGGATAAGTAATGCAATGTATGTACACAGTGACTCCATCAGCAGAATAGTGAGTGCAGCTCTGGAGTATAATACAGGATGTAACTCAGGATCAGTACAGGATAAGTAATGTAATGTATGTACACAGTGACTCCATCAGCAGAATAGTGAGTGCAGCTCTGGAGTATAATACAGGATGTAACTCAGGATCAGTACAGGATAAGTAATGTATGTACACAGTGACTGCACCAGCAGAATAGTGAGTGCAGCTCTGGAGTATAAGATAGGATATAACTCAGGATCAGTACAGGATAAGTAATGTAATGTATGTACACAGTGACTCCACCAGCAGAATAGTGAGTGCAGCTGTAGAGCATAATACAGGATGTAACTCTGGATCAGTAAAGGATAAGGCCAAGTTCACATGAGGGGCACGTTGGGGTCTGACACCCGGGACCAATCAGCTTTCGATGCCGATCAGCTGTCTGGGAAGGTACCGGCGCTCCTGTGAGCGCCGCTACCTTCTCTCAGCTCACCAAGCACAGCGCCGTACATTGTATAGTGGCCATGCTTGGTATCGCGCTCAGCCCCATTCACTCCTAAGTCCACATGACCAATGAACGTGACATCACTGGCCTAGGAAAAGCTAAGAGAAGGCCACGGCGCTCACGGGAGTGTCTTCTCAAACAGCTGATCAGCAGGGGTCCCCGGTGTCAGACCCCCACCGATCAGATACTGATGATCTATCCTGAGGATTGGTCATCAGTAGTAAAATCCCAGAAAACCCCTATAAATGGCAGAAGTGAAACCGCTCTCTAGGAGGCAGGACTGGAGAAAGTTGGCAAATTGATTATTTATTGCTTCTATTTCTCTTCTCTGTACAAGATGTAGAGAACAGGGCGATGTGCGGAGAGTGATTTGCGGAATGTCATGGTTAATTACATTGTAATTATGTCAGTGAGATATTATTTCCATTAGCGCTGATGCAGATTGTGGCTTAACATTATCTAAACAATCCTTCTTGGCAAGCAAATAAATATTGCACGGAATTTATTAAAGATTCACTCTTCTCTTCAGAACATCTCACTCGTCCCCAAACTTTTATTGTTAAAAAATGAAATTAGGTTTAATCCATTTATATGACGGATTTTAAACTCACAAAAAAAAAGTTGTGTCTGAATTTCAAGCAATGGCATCTGTCTAGTGCTTGTTTACAGGGCAGATTTACAGGGTTGCATGAGATCTGAAAGAACAAGCCTGATTGCTTCCAGGAATAGCACCACGCTTATCCACAGCCTGTGTCTGGTATTGCACATTAGCCCAATACACAAAGTGAATACTGTAATACCAGACAAGGCCTCCTAACAAGGGGGGCGCTGTCTCTGGAAGGAAGAATTTATGTTTTTCTAATCACATACTGGGGTTTAAAAAAGCTGCATGGAAACAATCTTCATGGGTACTAGATAGATAGATAGGTGGATAGATAGATAGGAGATAGATAGATAGATAGATAGATAGGTAGGAGATAGATAGATAGATAGATAGATAAATAGGAGATAGATAGATAGATAGATAGATAGATAGATAGATAGATAGATAGATAGATAGGAGATAGATAAATAGGAGATAGATAAATAGATAGATAGATAGATAGGAGATAGATAGGAGATAGATAGATAGATAAATAGGAGATAGATAGATAGATAGATAGATAGATAGGAGATAGATAAATAGGAGATAGATAGATAGATAGATAGATAGATAGATAGATAGATAGATAGATAGATAGGAGATAGATAAATAGGAGATAGATAGATAGATAGATAGATAGATAGATAGATAGGAGATAGATAAATAGGAGATAGATAGATAGATAGATAGATAGATAGATAGATAGATAGATAGATAGATAGATAGGAGATAGATAAATAGGAGATAGATAAATAGATAGATAGATAGATAGATAGATAGGAGATAGATAGATAGATAGATAGATAGATAGATAGATAAATAGGAGATAGATAGATAGATAGATAGATAGGAGATAGATAAATAGGAGATAGATAGATAGATAGATAGATAGATAGATAGATAGAAGATAGATAGATAGATAGATAGATAGGAGATAGATAAATAGGAGATAGATAGATAGATAGATAGATAGAAGATAGGAGGTCACTACTTAAGAAAAGTCCCAGTATGAGGGCTGAATTGTTGCGGTTTGGTGATTAAAACATTTTTTATTTAATCTACTTTTTGGAAGTGCTATGGAATTGTTCTCTTTTTAGATATATATATATAGCATATAGGAGATAGATTACATAAATAGATAATAGGGATAGATAGATAGATAGATAGACTGTAAATAGATAGATGTGTTTTTCGACCCATAAGACGCACTTTTTTCTCCCCAAAGTGGGGGAGAAATGCCACTGTGTCTTATGCGGTGAATACTAATGAGCCCTTCCATTATGGAAGCACTGAATGCAGCGCTACCTGGGCTCTGTACTCACCGTTTCCTGGTCATCTGCCGTCGGCTGTACTGTGGCTGCGCATGGCGTAAGGACACTCTGTGACCTCATGCTGTGCGCGTCGGGTTACAGCACCGCCGACGGGGGAAGAAGAAGACATAGCTGGATCATGGGAGCCCATGGCGTCCAGAGCAGGAGAAGTGAGTTGATTTTTTCTGCTCCATGATGGGGGTCTAATTTGAGGCATTGGGGCTCATCTGAAGCATGGGAGTCTAATCTGAGGTGTGAATGGGCGGTCTTATTTATATTCGGGCTCTTATCTGAGGTCTGATTGGGGGTAATTCACATCGGGGTCTGATCTGAGCTCTTATTGGGGTCTTATTAACATTATTGGGGCTGTGAGCTGAGGTCTTATTAACATTGGAGGTCTGATCTGAGGTGTAATGAAAATTGGTAGATGATAGATATGAGATAGATAGATAGATAGATAGATAGATAGATAGATAGATAGATAGATAGATAGATTACATTGTGGGTCTGATGAAAAACATTTTTTTCTTATTGTCCTCCTCTAAAACCTGGGTGCATCTTATATCTGTAGATAGATAGATAGATAGATAGATAGATAGATAGATAGATAGATAGATAGAAAGATATGAGATAGATACAGATATAGCTGAGCTAAAATTGACTCGGATAACACATCACAGTGTTATCTCCTGCCATCTTGTGACAAAAGCCATTGGAATACATTGAAAGCAATAGTTGACCTTTTTGTGCCATTTTTTACTTAAAGAGGACCTATCACCGCTCCGGAAATTATAATATAACTATCTGGCTGTTTAGGTATGAAGGTATGTCATAGTGCTTACAATGTTTCCTATGTGCCGCTCCATTCGCCCGCTGTGCCCCCGGTTCTGGTTTCCCGCCTGGTATGTTAATTCAGACCATTGGTACAGGGAGAAGTCGATGCCAGCTTTTCTCAGGAGGCGTCTCCTTCTCCGTGGCTGTGACGTGGTCCACTGTGATTGGACAGCTCACAGCCAGGGAGAAGGAGACGTCCATTGAGAAACCTGGCCGTCTCCTCCTCCCTGTACCGATGGTATGAATTTACATATCAGGCGGGAAACCAGAATGGGGGGCACAGCGGGCTAACGGAGGGGCGTATAGAAAAACTATCAGTATGCCCTACGCAATCCACTAGTTATATGATAACGTCAGGACTGGTGAAAGGTCCTCTTTAATGCGTTAAGCATCAAGTTTAGCTCAGCTACATCTGTAGATAGATAGATAGATAGTTAGATAGATAGATAGATAGACAGAGAGTGAGAAAATACACAGTCTCAGAGGTAATAAATAGATAATTCCATGCCTTTTGGTCCGGTTTTCTTGCTTGAAGACTATCTGAAGCTTCCGGCCGGTCCAGGTAGTCACTATGTAGGAGCTCAGCCTATCTTAAGATGAATGGAAACAGGTGAATACAGATGCATACTGAAAAGGTTGCTGGATCCCGCAGCCGCTCGTTCTGTGTTCTGATAATGTCATGTCCCAGGAGGGTTTATCTGATACCGTTCTTTTTTTCTGAAAGTTCTATCTACTACAAAATGAAAGCTACATTGTGGTATATAGTACACAATGAGCTTATAGTCCAGATATGAGGTGAGGAGAGGACACCATGAATGAGACTCCATAGACAGAATACTGATAGAAGCTATGTGCAAGTGATGACCGTGATTTCTACCTGCAAAATAATGTATCCAAACACATTCTTCTCCATAGGGGGCAGTATTATAGTAGTTATATTCTTCTCCATAGGGGGCAGTATTATAGTAGTTATATTCTTGTACATAGGAGCAGTATTATAGTAGTTATATTCTTGTATATAGGAGGCAGTATTATAGTAGTTATATTCTTGTACATAGGAGCAGTATTATAGTAGTTATATTCTTATACATAGGAGCAGTATTATAGTAGTTATATTCTTGTACATAGGAGGCAGTATTATAGCGGTTATATTCTTGTACATAGGAGCAGTATTATAGCGGTTATATTCTTGTACATAGGAGCAGTATTATAGTAGTTATATTCTTGTACATAGGAGCAGTATTATAGTAGTTATATTCTTGTACATAGGAGCAGTATTACAGTAGTTATATCCTTGTACATAGGAGCAGTATTATAGTAATTATATTCTTGTACATAGGAGCAGTATTATAGTAGTTATATTCTTGTACATAGGAGCAGTATTATAGTAGTTATATTCTTATACATAAGGGCAGTATTATAGTAGTTATATTCTTATATATAGGAGGCAGTATTATAGTAGTTATATTCTTATATATAGGAGGCAGTATTATAGTAGTTATATTCTTATAGATAGGAGCAGTATTATAGTAGTTATATTCTTATAGATAGGAGCAGTATTATAGTAGTTATATTCTTGTACATAGGAGCAGTATTATAGTAGTTATATTCTTGTACATAGGAGCAGTATTATAGTAGTTATATTCTTATATATAGGAGGCAGTATTATAGTAGTTATATTCTTATACATAGGAGCAGTATTATAGTAGTTATATTCTTGTACATAGGGCAGTATTAGTAGTTATATCTTGTACATAGGAGCAGTTATAGTAGTTATATTCTTGTACATAGGAGCAGTATTATAGTAGTTATATTCTTGTACATAGGAGCAGTATTATAGTAGTTATATTCTTGTACATAGGAGCAGTATTATAGCAGTTATATTCTTGTACATAGGGCTGTATTATAGTAGTTATATTCTTGTACATAGGAGGCGGTATTATAGTAGTTATATTCTTGTACATAGGAGCTTTATTATAGTAGTTATATTCTTGTACATAGTAGCAGTATTATAGCAGTTATATTCTTGTACATAGGAGCTGTATTATAGTAGTTATATTCTTGTACATAGGAGCAGTATTATAGCAGTTATATTCTTGTACATAGGAGCTGTATTATAGTAGTTATATTCTTGTACATAGGAGGCGGTATTATAGTAGTTATATTCTTGTACATAGGAGCAGTATTATAGTAGTTATATTCTTGTACATAGGAGCAGTATTATAGTAGTTATATTCTTGTACATAGGAGGCGGTATTATAGTAGTTATATTCTTGTACATAGGAGCAGTATTATAGTAGTTATATTCTTGTACATAGGAGCAGTATTATAGTAGTTATATTCTTGTACATAGGAGGAGGTATTATAGTAGTTATATTCTTGTACATAGGAGCAGTATTATAGCAGTTATATTCTTGTACATAGGAGCTGTATTATAGTAGTTATATTCTTGTACATAGGAGGAGGTATTATAGTAGTTATATTCTTGTACATAGGAGCAGTATTATAGTAGTTATATTCTTGTACATAGGAGCTGTATTATAGTAGTTATATTCTTGTACATAGGAGGCGGTATTATAGTAGTTATATTCTTGTACATAGGAGCAGTATTATAGTAGTTATATTCTTGTACATAGGAGAAGTATTATAGTAGTTATATTCTTGTATATAGGAGGCAGTATTATAGTAGTTATATTCTTGTACATAGGAGCAGTATTATAGTAGTTATATTCTTGTACATAGGAGCAGTATTATAGTAGTTATATTCATGTACATAGGAGCAGTATTATAGCAGTTATATTCTTGTACATAGGAGAAGTATTATAGTAGTTATATTCTTGTACATAGGAGACAGTATTATAGTACGGTAGTTATATTCTTGTACATAGGAGCAGTATTATAGTAGTTATATTCTGTGTTACCAGTAGTATGTGCATATCAGGCTGTTTCATAGTTGCCATACATTTTAACAGATAGTGACCTGACATGTGTTGCCCCATTCACACTGTGATTAGGACTGGGTACCCCTGTTTTTTTATATTGGTCAGAATTTCACTATTAAACCTTTATGATATATTCCAACTATGTTCTAATGAATTGTGCCAAATGTTAAACTCAGCTCTACTTCATCTGTATGTACGTGACTAGGCGAAACACCCACGGAGGTTTAAAATGAGCATTTTTCACTTGCATGGTAACATTATGCCGTCAATCTTTTTACATCACTTTAAACCCATCAGTGCTTTACTTTTTTTTGTACGGTTCTGATTAAAATTCACATAACTAAATAAAATAGCACAACCGATAAAGCCTGTGTGATCAGCTGTAAAATCTATTTTGCAGCTCAGACGAAGCCTTTGGCAAAGTCAATTTAAACTATCGAACAGAGAATGGCCTATCTCTCCTTCACTTGTGCTGTATCTGCGGCGGTAAGTAGGCGACTTCAGAATAAAAAATATACAACTTTCTTGTAAGAAATGAATCTGAAATAAACACATTAAATGGTAGAATGAGCAGGACAATCTGCACATTCAGATGAGCGGCGCTGACTGTTTCCTGCTCTTCCACACACCTTACCTATGGGTACAGTGGGATTACTTGAAGCTCCTGGCCCCAAGACAAGATCTGTAACAGGGGCCCCATGTACCATTTTTAATACTGCTGTCTTGTATAAGGGTCATTTAAAGGGGTTCTCTGAGTTATATATATTGATGACCTATGCTCAGGATAGGTCATCAATATCAGACCGGGGGTTGGACCCCCGCCGATCAGCTGTTTGAAGAGGAGGCACGCGCCGTACCAGCACCGCCTCCTCTTCACTGTTTACATGCTGGCCGTAACAGGGGTAGTGGTGAGTAGGTGTAATTGTAACTGCCCCATTTATTTCTATGGGAGGATTGCTTCCATAGACTTGTATGGGAGAGATTCTTCCCATTGAAATGAATGGGGCAGTTAGGTGTAATTACACCTACTCACCACTACCCCTGTGTCGGCCAGCATGTAAACAGTGAAGAGGAGGCGGCGCTGGTACGGCGCGCGCCTCATTTTAAAAAAGCTGATCGGCGGGGGTGCCGGGTGTTGGACCCCCGCCAATCTGATATTGAGGACCCATCCTGAGGATAGGTCATCAATATATATAACTCGAAGAACCCCTTTAAGTCCTCCCAGACACCACTGCTTGGAGGTGACTGCTTATTTTGTTATCTTCACATTTTCGGGTGCCCTAACTTATTTTATGTAGGAGTTTGGGGAACCTGCCCGCCCCTGAGGGACCTGTGGTGGTGGCTATACTGGGTGTTTAGAGTGACACATTACTGCGGGATCTGACTACACACAAGGGTTTATTTGTAGTCTGTTACCATGGAGACACATACGTGTTTATAATAATCTCTATATATTCATAATATTAGGAGACATTTAACCAAGATTTGCTATGCTACTTACTCATACCAATTTGGTTGCAGACAAACCTCTTGTGCGCTGATTTGGCTTTGCTTCATTCGCAGGTAATAAGTCCCATATTAGAACGCTGATGCTGAAAGGCTTACGTCCATCCAGACTGACTAAAAATGGCTTTACCGCTCTCCATATGGCGGCATACAAGGTAACAAATAGCTCTGTAATCCATTATTATTAGTAATTGGTGCTTGGTGTTTTACCGAAAATTTATCACCCTACTCACAAATCTGTGTGTTGTGGAAATTTGGTGGAGCTTCAGCGTCCACCTCACTTCTATAATTGGGTTCGACTTGGTGCTGTTTAATTCTCTTATGACAGGTTGAACAAGATATGCACTGTCTGTACAGAACTAGTCACCTTGCCTCATGGATGGTGTTCCTGCCATGGGTGCTATACATGGTAGCTGACACCTCAAGGCCAGTGCCAGTAGCAGTTTCTGGTAAAATCTTGTGTGCTCCAGCGCTAGGAGTTCCCCTCTCACTGTACTCATGCACAGCACTCCTAACCCCTACACATACCATGTCACCAGTGATGCTCAACATTAACCCCTTTTTTGTCCTAGACCACCAAGGATAGTTACATTAACCCCTTCACCAGAGTAGACCACTAGGGATTTTTAAATTAACCCCTGCTCTAGACCAGCAGGAATATTTACATTAAAGGGGTTCAGCTCTGAACCTGGACATATCCCCATCTCCGATGCTCTCCTTTGCCCTGTGCTGTATCGCGCAGGGCAAAAGCATTTTTAGGAGATCCAGTGAAGTACCGGGCTCTCCATAGGGTGAGCTAGGTGGAGACTTCCGTCCAGCAGTGAGCCCGGTGACATCACCAGCACTGTAAAATGGCTAGGGCAGCGCTAAAACCTACCCATCAGAGACGGTGACATCACTGAATACACTGCTGGGCGGAAGCCTCTGCCAAGCAGTGTACCAAGGTAAACAAAATAGCCCTTGCCCTGTGCAATCCAATGCTCATATCACAGAGGCCGGAGGGGTGAAGATGGGGATATGTCCAAGTTCAGCTTTGAGTCCAGACAACCCCTTTAATCCTATCACTGCCCTAGACCACCAACGATGTTTATAATTAACCTCTTTTGCACCCTATCCCTCCAAGAGTTTTGACATTAAACCCTTCACCACTTAAGACTGCCAGAGATTCTTACATTTACCCCTGCCCTAGACCACCAAAAGTACTTAAATTGAACTCTTCACTTCTCTAGACCAACAGAGATGCTTATAATTAATCCATTTTGTGCCTTATCCTACCCAATGACCCTTTCACCACACTCAACCACCAAGGACTCTTTAATGAATCTCTGCCCTGAGCCACCAGAAATACTTACACTAACCCCTTCCCTGTTGTAGACCACCAGAGATGCTTAAAATTAACCTCTTTGGCACCCTATTCCTCTAAGAACGTTGACATTAAACCCTTCGCCACATAACATTGCCAGAGTTTCTTACATTACCCCTGCCCTCGACCACCAAAAGTACTTAAATTAACCTCTTCACTTCTCTAGACCACCAGAGATGCTTAGAATTAATCCCTTTTGTGTCATATCCTACCCAAGGACAGTAATCCTTTCACCTCACTCAACCACCAAGGACTCTTTAATGAATCTCTGCCCTGAGCCACCAGACATACTTACACTAACCCCTTCCCTGTTCTAGACCACCAGAGATGCTTAAATTGAACGCTGCCCTAGAACACCAGAAATACTTTCATTAACCCTTATACTACTCTGGACCACCAGGGATTTTAGCAATGACCTTTTCAATACTTTAGATCACCTGAGATATCAGCATTCCCACACCCAACATTGAAACCACATGAGAAGATGGCATTAACCCATTCATTACCCTAGACCACCAGGGATGGTAATATTTAGCTATCTTACTGTGGTATTAAATAGACATGCCTCCAAAATCCCATCCCTTTATTATCTATTAACCTTTATTATCTATTAATCTATTATTAGAAGATGTTTTATGGCTGTAAAGGTGGCAGCGCCAGCTGAGGACCCCAACCCCAAACTACACGATGTGTCAGGTTCTGATTTTAGGTGGCGCTTCCCTTTAACAATGTTCAGTCTTTTTGATCTTGAGCTTTTTTTGTGATCCCTGTGTTTAAATAAGATTCATGGATGGTACAATCAGACAGCTCTTCTCCCAGGGGACCCCACTGAATCACTGACATAGCATGCATCACCGAGCCTATAAACCAATTACAGCACCATTTCCCTTATCACTATCACATCTGACTAAAGAGCCGCCGCCGCATCTCTATGGCGGTTTAAATGTTTCTTAGACAGCCTAATTCTCCCGCAATTAAGTAAATGGCAGGTCAATGCATCAACAAAGAAAAGTTTAACAAAACTGCATCCTGTCTTATTAAATAAGGTTCCACTCG
This sequence comes from Rhinella marina, assembly GCA_900303285.1. Classification (NCBI taxonomy): domain Eukaryota; kingdom Metazoa; phylum Chordata; class Amphibia; order Anura; family Bufonidae; genus Rhinella; species Rhinella marina. The sequence continues at coordinate 92,290 of ONZH01002845.1, forward strand.
TAGGTTTTGATATTTAATCAAAATCCAGTTAATCCAGTGCATTATGTTTACAACTTGCAGCAAACAAGAGGATTGTCAAAGGATAAAGCAGAAACACAGTGATTGCTGAAAAATGTTTCTGAATGCAAACTATGATAATGGGAGTGTGATGAAATGGTTAAGAGCATCGCCACCTAGTGGTGGGTATGAAGCATGGACAGATCAATAACAATTCAGTCGAGCAGTAAACAGTAGTAGTTTATGTGCCTAATAAAATGTTAAGATTTTTTTTTTTCTAATTACGAATGTTCTTCAGCTCCAGGGGCTTTCTTCTGTACTCTTGTCTCTACTGTTCAGCATTTTGTATAAACTGCTAAGAAGAATGGCGAAAGTCAAGCAATAAATGCTTGAGTAAATTCCTGGCTCCAAAAGTCGTTCTGAGACTCTGTTCATAACTGTGTCGTAGATTCCATTCAGAGTCTCAGTTACAATTTACTGAAAAAATAGCTCAGTATGCAAGATGGAATAAAAAATTGAATACCTGATGCAGAAGCAAACCTCACCTCCTTCACACACGAGGGAAAATATTTTTATATCATAAAACTGTAAAAAAGAGATCTTTGTGGTTAATACTAAAATTATTCCCATGTACAAGAATATAACTACTATAATACTGTCTACTATGTACAAGAATATAACTACTATAATACTGCTCCTATGTACAAGAATATAACTACTATAATACTGCTCCTATGTACAAGAATATAACTACTATAATACTGCTCCTATGTACAAGAATATAACTACTATAATACTGCTCCTATGTACAAGAATATAACTACTATAATACTGCCTCCTATGTACAAGAATATAACTACTATAATACTGCTCCTATGTATAAGAATATAACTACTATAATACTGCTCCTATGTACAAGAATATAACTACTATAATACTGCTCCTATGTACAAGAATATAACTACTATAATACTGCTACTATGCACAAGAATATAACTGCAATATATACTGTCCTATATGTACAAGAATATAACTACTATAATACTGCCTCCTATGTACAAGAATATAACTACTATAATACTGCTCCTATGTACAAGAATATAACTACTATAAATACTGCTCCTATGTACAAGAATATAACTACTTATAATACTGCCTCCTATGTAAAGAATATAACTACTATAATACTGCCTCCTATGTACAGTATATAACTACTATAATACTGCTCATATGTACAAGAATTTAACTACTATAATACTGCTCCTATGTACAAGAATGACAAGAATACAAGTAACTACTATAATACTGCTCCTATGTACAAGAATATAACTACTATAATACTGCTCCTATGTACAAGAATATAACTACTATAATACTGCTCTGCCTACTATAGTACAAGAATATTACTACTATAATACTGCCCTATTACTAGATATAGCTACTATACATACTGCTTCCTATGTACAAGAATATAACTACTATAATACTGCTCTTATGTACAAGAATATAACTACTATAATACTGCTCCTGTGTACATAACTACTATAATACTGCTCCTATGTACAGATATAACTACTATATAATACTATAAATACTGCTCTATGTACAAGAATATAACTACTATAATACTGCTCCTGTGTACAAGAATATAACTACTATAAATACTGCCTCCTATGTACAAAAATACTAACTACTATAATAATACTGCTCCTATGTATAAGAATATAACTACTATAATACTGCTCCTATGTACAACAATATAACTACTATAATACTGCTCCTATGTACAAGAATATAACTACTATAATACCGTCTACTATGCACAAGAATATAACTGCTATAATACTGCTCCTATGTACAAGAATATAACTGCTTATAATACTGCTCCTATGTACAAGAATATAACTTATACATACCGTCTATAATGCACAAGAATATAACTGCTATAATACTGCTCCTATGTACAATGAATATAACTGCTATATATACTGCTCTATGTACAAGAATATAACTACTATAATACTGCCTCCTATGTACAAAATATAACTACATATAATACTGCTCCTAATGTACAAGAATATAACTACTATATAATACTGCTCCTATGTACAAGAATATAACTACTATAATACTGCCTCCTATGTACAAGAAATATAAAACTACTATAATACTGCTCCTATGTACAAGTAATACTATACTATATAATACTGCTCCTATGTACAAGAATATTACTACTATAATACTGGCTCCTATGTACAAGAATATAACTACTATAATACTGCTCCTATGTACAAGAATATAACTACTATAATACTGCTCCTATGTACTGAATATAACTACTATAATACTGCTTACAGATAACTACCTTATAATACTGCACTATAAAGTAGGAATATTACTACTATAATATGCTACTAAATATACTACTATAATACTGCTTCCTATGTGTACAAAATAGATACTATAACTACTATAATACTACTGCTCCTGTGTACAAGAATATAACTACTATAATACTGCTCCTATGTACAAGAATATAAGTACTATAATTCTGCTGCTATATGCAATATAAATACTATAATTCTGCCTCCTATGTTCCAGTATATATCTACTATAATGCTGCTCTGTATGTGCAAGAAAATACAGTAGCTACTATAATGCTGCCCTGTATGTACACGAATATAACTCCTATAATATTGCCTCCTATGTACTGTATTGGACTGCCCCTGACTCAGGACTCCAGTTTCTTACTCCATGTTTGTGTAACAAGGTATTAGGTGGTTCTCTCTCCTTTAATTCCTTGTTATGTTGTTGGTTAGTTGTACCTGGTACCTGGCCGCATTCCTGAGGTCTGAAGTAACTGTACATGCGTACTGCACACTGAAGACCTTTAGGAGGGGGCAGAAGGGTAGAAAACATCTAGAAGGGAGCAACTTCATTGAGGACATCATCAGAGTAAGATGCGTCTTGTAACCACAACCTCTCTGTATCATAGACGTGTTGGAAATTGGTCGATGGGGAACTCGCTCATTTGTTCAAAGCTTTGGTAACTGTTACTTTACTCTGTATGTTCTCTTTTGTATGTGTTATGTATACCATTTATCTCTTGTATCTCTCTTTTATCATAGTCTAGTAAACTTTTACGCCCCTAGGTCATGTTAAGCCTATTTCTTCCCGTACCTTAGAATTCACGGTAATACAATGTTATCCTACAGATTGATTTAAGTAAATATCTTTTTCACATTTTAGGACAACTCAGAGTTACTTACGGCATTACTTCATGGTGGAGCAGATATTCAACAGGTTGGCTATGGCGCACTCACAGCACTTCACATTGCAACGATTGCAGGAAATCACGAGGTGATTAATTATTTCATTTTCATTGATAAGTGATCCAGTGGGTCATGTTTCATGTTTTAGGAGCAAAGGACAGAGCGATGGTCGCTCATCTGTGGACTATTGAGGTTTCTATGCGAGTGCCTACCTTTCATACATTATAAGACAGTGTTTCATGTCTTTACCATTTCAGTATCTCTGCTTGCTATCAGTGAATGGGTGCATTAATCCTGTTGTGCAGTCTAGGTTGTCTAGACTGTCAGATCCTCAGTCTGTTGGTCTCTATACTTTTTCTTAGTCTCTTTTTTTGTAATCTGTTTTAATTATCTGATTATAGATTATTATTTATTCTATTTACTGAACATGATTGTGGGGGCGGCCATCTTGCCTGAGCTGTTCTTAAAGGGTTTATCCAACCCCTATAATCCCCCTAAAATGCCCGGTAACCTCATACAGGTTATACTTACCCCTCTCCCCGTCACCCGCTTAGCTCCTGCTCCCCGCATGCATCTTCCTGTCACGCGGATCAAAACATCCAACAACGGGGGGCGGGGAGGACAGCCAATAGCAGGCTGAGCCTCCCTAGCATCACCCGCGATCCCAGGGATTCGCTTCCCTTTTGCGGCCTGCTATTGGCTGCTCCCCCTGCCACCGGATGTTTTGATCCGCGCAACAGGGAGAAGCAGCGGTGCCCGTGCTGGGAGCAGGAGCAACATAGGTGCTGGAGAGCGGGGTAAGTATAACCTCTATGAGGGACCCGGGCATTTTTGGGGGCATTATAGGGGATTGGATAACCCCTTTAACAGCATTTAGAAAGCGTTAAGAAAATTGCTTTACGGCAGCCCCAAGGGCCATAGACACAATGATCAGGAGGGGACCTCATTGACTTCTATGGGAGAGTCTACTGGGCATGCTCTTAGTGGCCGGTGCAAAAACTGCAGGATTTTATGGGTTTTGTTTAAATATTGACATTGAAAATTAAAAATAACATCATCAAAAATTCTTTAAAAACATTTTAACCATAAAAACGTGATAAAAACAATACCTCGTTTTCTAATGACACATTACCTTTAAACTTTATCCTTTACTTAAAGGAATTTTCCAACTGTTGTTTACTTGCAGAGGAAACCATTGTAGCAAAGTTACTTTTTAAAAAAAGGGTCAGTCGGTGCCACGTCTCGTGACTTATGTTGTGTCTCATGTCACGCGTTGTGACCTCAGTGCGTGGTTTTATGTGTGAGTACTGTGTGTCCATTAAAGCCGATGCTGATACAAGCACAAAAGGGGCTCCAACCCAGATTTTATTCCGCTCATTATATTAAAGGGGCTCTACAGGATTAGGAAATCCTGATTGCTTTCTTCCTGAAACAGCGCCACAGAGGTTGCAAGCGGTATTGCAGTTCAGCTCCATTTACTTCAGTGGAGTGATGCCATAGTACCACACCCAACCTGTGGACAGGTGTGGTGCTTTATTAGGAAGAAACCATATTCTTCCAACAGGTACAACACTTTTAAAGGGGTTATCCCATGATTGAAATAAAAATGAGAATCAGACAGCATATAGTACATGACAATCTCTTTATAACAAAGTTGTAACCAGAGATCCCTCTCTTTATTGCTCTGCTAGATTTATTTCAGACTGGCAGGTCAGAGGGTGTGTCCTTTCTCAGGGGGCGTGTCATTTCTGCTGTAGCTCTTTCCCTGTAAGTCTGAGTTCACACTTCAGTTATTTGGTCAGTTATTTCCATCAGTTATTGTGAGCCTAAACCAGTGGTGAAGCCTTCAGAGATCAGGTATAATGGCAGATCTACACCTGTTGTGTTGACCCACCCCTTGTTTTGGCTCACAATCACTGATGAAAATAACTGACGTGTGAACTCAGCCTTTCAGGGAAAGTTACAGCAGAAAGGACATGCCCCCTGAGAAAGGACACACACCCGTGAGCTGCCAGCCTGAAATAACTCTAGCAGAGCAGCCTATCCGTCACAGCTTCTAACAGAACATGAGGCTGGTGGCAGTGAAAGATTTAAACTGAGCACGTGCGACCACCTTAGTGAGGTGGACAGGAAAAGAACAGCAGATGGCGCTCTACAGATACATTTTATTTAATAACTCACTGGTTATACTAAATATTTAATTACATGTAATTACAAAAGTATCCAGATCCAGGTGCTGGCTTCAAAAATGTAAAATATTTTTGGAGGCACAACCCATTTAAGTAGGAGTTGATGCAATACTCCATAGTAGATTTTTTTTGTGAAAGCTGAAACAGAATTTCCTCCTCTTCTGATTTTTTTTTTTGCATTTTCCTTCGTTTTTTTCATCCTTCACATGGCAGAAAAATCAATGTGAACGCCGGCCAGCGCATAATCCGTGTATAAATGGACTTTTTAAAGTTTAATTGGCGTTTAGCAATAGTAATTGTGAGTATTTTGTCCTGAAAATGAAGAAGGTGAAAGGTCGGCTATTATTTTTCCTGAAGAAGCTGATGGAGAAGCCTCTCATTTGTCAGCAGACAGCGTGTTCTTTCCAGATACCCTCATATTAAATCAAGTGGAAGTAAACAAGACCCCAAATCTGACCCGGACCCGGAGTGCTCCGCCACCCATAGAAATTGATATAGACTTCTATTTAAAAGCAAATGCTGAGGTCGCCGCTTCTCCATTCTCCTCGTAAAGGCTTCACTAAACTTCAATATATTTCAGCATCTCAATTGTTTGGCTGATGGACTCAACATAAATCCCTCAAGGACTCCCGTCGTCTTTGTATTGTTTTCAATTTTCAAGACAAATTTCAGATTTGAATAGTATAGCGGAAAAAGTTTAATCCTGATACCAACGAAACTATTACCTTCAGATATTTCCTCATTTACCTTTAAAGGGGTTGTCTCCGCAAGATGTCTGGACGCCATAAACAAGATATTTAAAGGGGTTTTCCAGTATTGTACTACTGATGACCTATCCTCAGAAAAGGTCATCAGTATCTGATTAGTGGAGGTCCGACACCCGGGACCCACTGATCAGCTGTTTGTGAAGGCAACGTCTTGCAGCTCACCAAGCACAGCGCCGTACATTGTATAGTGGTTGTGCTTGGTATTGCGCTCAGCCTCATTCACTTGAATGGGGCTGAGCCGCTCCTAGGCCACGTGACCGATGAACGTAACGTCACTGGCATAGGAAGAGCTAAGAGAAGGCCGCGGCGCTCACGGGAGCACCGGTGCCTTCTCAAACAGCTGATTGGCGGGGTTCCCTTGTATCGGACCCCCACCGATCAGATACTGATGACCTATCCTCAGGAAAATCCTGGAAAACCCCTTTAAAGCAGTTATCCAAGACCTATAATGCCCCCCCTTCCTCATATGCCCGGGCCCCTCACACAGATTGTACTTGACTCGCTCCCCAACACCTGTGTCGCTTCTGATGCCGGCACAGCCGCTGCTGCATCTCCCTGTCGCGCAGATGAAAACATCTGGTGAAAGAGGGGCAGCCAATAGCAGGCCACGACTGGAACGAGCCTCCCTAGCATCACCCGCATATTGGTTATTGGCTACCCCACTCCACGTTGGATGTTTTCATCCACGCGATGGGGAGATGCAGCAGTGGCCGTGCTGGCATCAGAAGCGACGCAGTTGCCATGAGGCGAAGTAAGTACAATCTGTTTGAGGGGTCCGGGCATAAGGAAGGGGGCGCATTATAGGTGTTGATAATCCCTCCTCTGTTATATTATAGGTGTTGATAAGTCCGTCCTCTGTTATCCAAATCCATTTCACAAGAGTGGCTCCTGCTCTGGAGGACTGGACCTGTGTGTACATGACGAGATCGTCCATTCCTGTGGTCTGGAGGGGTCTGTGAGCCAGGGCTGCTCTATAGCGTTCCATCTACTAATCTAAGTGTCGGCCTCGGATTTCTGTGGATTCTGCTAACAATAGACATCAGATGATTCTGCGCTGTATTTACTCCGTGTGAACACCCCCCTACATGTTATCAGCGCAGATGGCGGCAGGTACGGAGCCGGAGCTGCCATCGCCGCGTCCAGATCTATCCCCAAGCCTCGTCAGCTTCTCCTCATGGTCCTGACGGTATATAGCTGATATTAGATAATATATAATTGTGTAGTAGCTCACTGGATAGATGTATGGATTAATGGAGGTGCTCCTAACCAATAAGACTGTACCCCTGGTCTTAATTTTAAGGAAAACGATGTGTATGAAATTGGTGGGCACACTCCTAATCTGGATTCTTTTTTTATTTTTTTTTAAAATTATGATGTTTTATATTCTTATACTGTAAATACTGTATCACCTTATTTTAAAATAAATACATTTATTAATTAAAAATAAAAATAACATATATGAATGTATAATAGGATCCTATAAAAAATGAATAAAATAGATAAAATAGATAGTCCAAAGATTGAAAAAAAATGAAAAAAATGATGAAAAAATAGTAAAAAATTAAGAAAAAATAGTAAAAAATTAGTATTGGTATATAGCTGATACATAGGACGAGACTGTAACTGTAGTGACAGGGGCTGATATACCATGCAACTGGGGCCCTAGAGAGAAGGAGCCCAGCCCCACAGGATGACAAGAACCTGTAGAGAACTCCCTTTCCACTATTTGTACATCTATAGATCCGGCCTCTTACCGACAGATCCCGAGCCCCATCTTCTCCTCCATCCGGAACACAGACCTCAGATCTGGACGAGGAAATGAATCCATAACACGGTCATATCGAGAAGAAGCTTTTTATTATCAGATAGATAGTGTAAG
>ONZH01002846.1:0-14965 GCA_900303285.1 Rhinella marina
TCTAACAGGCTCAGCGGCTATTCCAAACACAGCATTTCCAGACACGCCGCCATTGTACATAACAAAGATTTTACAGGGTTTTACATGATGCCAATCAAAGACATTCCTCCTATAGAACATAAACGCTGTATAAATCTATAATTAAAAAGTAGTTTATTTCTATAATTGCATACAACGCAAACCCAACTCCCCTGTGGGTTTTATATCATACATAAAACTGACGTTAATCATATGAATTATCTTTATATGATTATTAGAGATGAGCGAGCATACTCGTCCGAGCTTGGTGCTCGTTCGAGTATTAGGGTACTCGTAAGTGCTCGCTGCTCAGACGAGTATCTCGCCATGCTCGAGGAAATGGCAACTTCCGCATCGTGCTTTTTTGGCGCCTATAAACTCAGCCAATCACAAGCCAGGAGACTCTGCGGTACACCCAGCATCACGTGGGGCCCTTACATGTCGATAGCAGGGGTTGGCAGGCCTGATCAGGTGACCCTGGAATATACTACTGACTGGCCCCGGTGCTCGGCTCAGATGCCGTCTGGATGTTGTTAGGGATAGAGCTGCTGCGTTTCAGGGACAGTGTTAGGGCCTGCATTTAGTTCTCTTTTAGGCAGGAATCACCCACAAAGAATCCAACAGCTCTTCTAAGGGCTACAAGACATTTTTTTTTGTTTCCTGGCTTGGCTGGCTGGCTGGCACTAGTAGTGCAGCTATCGCCATATATAACCCCCTTTTTTTTTAATGTTATATCTCAGTGATACAAATCCATTGCACACAGCAGTGTGGAACCATTCTGTGTGTCACAGTTCAGTACACTCACTATTTTTTGTCCAGGTGACACTTTCTGTACGTCACTTAATACAACCAAGTCTTTTGCTGCCTGTCACGTGTATAGCTTGATCCCAAAAATCTCTGTGCGACATTTGTCTGGGTTGCAGTCTAAATAGCCACCGTCAGTAGGGTGTCAGTTAGTTTTACGATAGTTTCTGCATGTCACGTTCCAAAAAAAAAAAACAAAAATCCAAAACAAAATATATAAAAAAAATTAGTTTTTTTGTTGTTTTAGCTCAGTGATACAAATCCATTTCACACAGCTGCGTGTAACCTTTCTGTGTGTCACAGTTCAGCACACTCACTCCAATCCGTATTTTCTGTCCAGGTGACACTTTCTTTACATCACTTAATTAAACCAGACTGAACAAGTTTGTGGGTTTCAGTACACCAGGCCCATTTATTTTATTTTTTTTTTATAGAATACAATTATATACAGAAAATGTGGAACCCCAGGGCTAAGGTTCGAGGACGAGGGCGTGGGCGTGGGCAGTCAATTACTGCAGGGGGCAGAGGCCGTGGTCCTGGGCAGGGTGAGACAGTACCTGCTGATGAGGGAGCTGTGGAACGCCGCAGAGCTACACTCCCTAGCTTCATGTCTCAACTTACAGGGACACGTGGTAGAGGACTGTTGAAACCACAACAGTGCGAACAGCTGATCTCGTGGATTGCGGATAATGCTTCAAGTAATTTGTCCACCAGTCAGTCTTCCACGCAGTCCACCCACGTTACCCAAGGGAGCACTCCTCTGGCTCCTCCACCTCAATCTCCTTCCCCCCAGTCTGCCCCCTCCCAGGAAAATTTGGAATGCGATCCGGCATACTCTCAGGAACTGTTTTCTGGACCCTTCCCAGAGTCACAAACCACTTCTCAGGTTGCCGCTGACCTCGTTCCCGATGCCCAAGTTTTCCAACTGTCGCAGTCTGTGGGTGATGATGATGATGATGACAATGTTGAGTTAGTGGAAGAAGTTTGTAAAGAATTGTCGGACGATGAGGAGACACGGTTGTCAGACAGTGGTGAAGTTGTTGTCAGGGTAGGAAGTCCGAGGGGGGAGCAGACTGAGGAATCGGTGGATGACGAACCCAAGCTGGATTGATATGCCGAGTGAAGAGAGTGCTTCTGAGGCAGAGGTGAGTGCTGCACCAGAACAGGTTGTAAGAGGCAGTGGTGTGGCCAGAGGGAGAAGCAGGGCCAGAGCTGGTGCATCAGCAGCAACTGTTGCACATAGTGAAGCTCCCGTGGCGAGGCCTAGATGTTCGCAAGTCTGGAGGTTCTTTAAAGAAAGTGAGGATGACCGACGGACTGTGGTGTGCAACCTGTGCCACACCAGGATCAGCAGGGGTGCCACCACTACTAGCCTAACCACCACCAGCATGCGCAGGCATATGAGTGCTAAACACCCCACTCAATGGAACCAAGGCCATTCACCACCTCCTGCGGGTCACACCACTGCTCCTTCCCCTGTGTCACTCGCTGCCTCTGCTAGTCAACCCCCTGCGTCACTCGCTGCCTCTGCTAGTCAACCCCCTGCCCAGGACCCCGGCACGAGCGCCTCCCGCAGGAAAACCACACCTTCGCCTCCACGATCCTCCACAGTGTCCACCAACGTGTCCCAGCGCAGCTTTCAGCTGTCTTTACAGCAGACGCTGGAGCGCAAGAGGAAATACAGTTCCACCCACCCACATGCCCAAGCCCTCAATGTCCACATCTCCAAATTGCTTAGCCTGGAGATGCTGCCCTATAGGCTGGTAGAGACCAAGGCCTTTCGCAATCTCATGGCGGTGGCTGCCCCTCGGTATTCGGTCCCCAGCCGCCACTATTTTTCCCGATGTGCCGTTCCAGCCCTACACCAGCACGTGCCACAGAACATCATCCGTGCCCTGACCAACGCTGTTTCTGAGAAGGTCCACCTAACCACGGACACGTGGACAAGTGCTGCCGGGCAGGGACACTATATCTCACTGACGGCACATTGGGTTAACTTGATGGAGGCTGGGACCGAGAATGACCCTGGGGCCGCTCATGTACTGCCCACACCGAGGATTGCGGGGCCTACCTCGGTCACGGTCTCTCAGACGTACTATGCCTCCTCCTCCTCCGGCCCCTCCTCCTCCTCCACCGAATTACCATCGGTGGGCACGGCGCCTTCAGTCGGTAGCTCTAGGCGCAGCAGCAGTGCCATGGGTAAGCGCCAGCAGGCGGTGCTCAAACTGCTGAGCTTAGGTGACAAAAGGCACACCGCCCAAGAGCTGTTACAGGGCATCACGGCGCAGACCGATGTGTGGCTGGCACCGCTGAACCTCAAGCCAGGCATGGTTGTGTGTGACAACGGGCGTAACCTGGTGGCGGCTCTGCAACTCGGCAGACTGACACATGTGCCATGCCTGGCCCACGTGTTCAATCTAATAGTTCAGCGGTTCCTCAAGACATACCCCAATCTGTCTGATTTGCTCACCAAGGTGCGCCGCATCTGTGCGCATTTCCGCAAGTCGACCACAGATGCTGCCACTCTCAGGGCAGCGCAGCGCCGCCTACAACTGCCCGCTCACCGACTGTTGTGCGACGTGCCCACGAGATGGAATTCCACATTAAACATGTTATCCAGAGTTTACCAGCAGCGCAGAGCGATTGTAGACTGCCAGATGTCAACTTCCACCAGAACTGGTAGTCAGGTCAGTCAGATTCCTCAAGTCTACAATGAGGAGTGGACATGGATGTCTGATATCTGCCAGGTGTTGAGCAACTTTGAGGAGTCAACACAGATGGTCAGCAGCGATGCCGCCATTATCAGCCTCACCATCCCGCTGCTTTGCCTGTTGAAAAACTCACTGCTCAGCATCAAGTCGGATGCTTTGCACTTGTCACAAGAGACGGTGGAGGAAGATACGTCGCTTGATAGCCAGAGCACCCTCCGGTCTGTTTCTCAGCGCGTATCGGAGGAGGGGGATGAGGATGAGGAGGAAGAGGAGGAGAATGTCGGCGAGACAGTAGAGGGTACCAGTGCTCAGTCCTTAACTCTTGAGCGTGTATGGGCTGAAGAGGAGGACTTGGAGGAGGAGGAGGAGGAGGAAATGGAGAGTCAGGCCAGTGAGGAGAGGGAATTCTTGCGTGTTGGGACTCTGGCGCACATGGCAGACTTCATGTTAGGCTGCCTATCCCGTGACCCTCGCGTTAGAAGAATTTTTTCAAACACCGATTACTGGGTGTTCACTCTCCTGGACCCACGGTACAAGCAGAACCTTTCCACTCTCATCCCTGCAGAGGAAAGGAGTATGAGAGTGAATAGATATCAACAGGCCCTGGTGCACAAGCTGAAACAATTCTTCCCATCTGACGCCGCTAGCGGCAGAGGGCATGGTTCTGTGGGCCAAGTAGCGGGGGAGAGGAGGCGAGCAGGCAGCTTGTCCAGCACTGGCAGGGGAACGCTCTCCAAGGCCTTTGCAAGTTTTATGTCACCCCAGCAAGACACTGTCACCTGTCCCCAGTCTAGGCAGAGTAGGGGGGAGCTGTACAGAAAGATGGTGAGGGAGTACCTAGCTGACCATACCAATGTCCGTAGCGATCACTCTGCTCCATACAACTACTGGGTTTCAAAGCTGGACACGTGGCCTGAACTGGCGCTGTACGCCTTGGAGGTGCTGGCCTGCCCTGCCGCTAGCATGCTGTCAGAGCGGTTATTCAGTGCAGCTAGTGGCGTCGACACCGAAAAGCGTACACGCCTGTCAACTGACAGCGCTGACAGGCTGACGCTTATTAAAATGAGCAAAGCCTGGATTTCACTGAAATTCATATCTCCTCCGGGGGAAAGCAGCTAAAGATTAACATTACTTATGTATCCGATTCCTCTTCTCTACTCCTCTTCTCTACTCCTCCTCCTCCTCCATGTCGTCTTTGCCTAACGCTGACTAAAAAAATGCCACTTTTTAGAGGTCCAACTGGCACTCTTTTACCACAATTTTTCAGGAGGGCCCCCTACAGGCCCTCTCTCCAAACAATTTTTCCGGAGGTCCACCTACAGGCACTCTCTCCAAACAATTTTTCCGGAGGTCCACCTACAGGCCCTCTCTCCAAACAATTTTTCCGGAGGTCCACCTACAGGCCCTCTCCTCAAACAATTTTTCCGGAGGTCCACCTACAGGCCCTCTGTCCAAACAATTTTTCCTGAGTTCCACCTACAGGCCCTCTCTCCAAACAATTTTTCCGGAGGTCCACTTACAGGCCCTCTCTCCAAACAATTTTTCCGGAGGTCCACCTACAGGCCCTCTTTCCAGTTTTATTTGTGCAAACTGCATAAATTTTATTTTTGGGATAGGTGTGAAAAATAATATTACCTGCGTATCTATATTGCCCAACATTGGATACGGTAGCAACAAGAAGACCAAACACATGCTGCCCACAGGGTTCCGCAAATTCCTGGTCCACAATGTCAAGGAGCTCAAGGTTCTGTTGATGAGCAACAAGTCATTCTGTGCAGAAGTCGCCCACAACGTCTCCATCTAAGAACCTAAAGACCATTGTGGAGAGAGCGGCACAGCTCGCCATCAAAGTGACGAACCCCAACGCCAGACTGCGCAGCGAAGATAACAAATAAATATCTCTGTGGTTATTTGTGCTAAATAAAAGTTAAATAAACACACACACAAAAAAAATTAATCTGTTCCTGTGCCTGATCCACCCAAGTTGAATCTGTCCCATCATGTGAAAGTCCCCCCAAGGAGTCCCCACTATAACTTGCTTGCTATACAACTACCTCACCCCCCGACACCTGTGCCTCGCCATTGTCCACCACCTCCTCAGACAACACTGGTAAATCCCCACTGTCAGTACACGGAGACTGCAAAAGGTCTTGCGAATTGGGGCAGAGAATGTTCTGGGGTAGCACATCAGAGAAGGGGTGACTATGGGGTTCCAGGGAGTACGTGACCACATGCAATCTCCATCTAAAAAGTCGTGCCACACTTGATCGAGCTCATAATTGACAATTGTACGGGTTGATGCTAAATTTTTAAGTTGGAGTCCTGTGTCGTCAATCTAACTACATCCGGCTGTTGTCACCACCACACACGCTAGCCCAGGGGGCACTCCTAAGGCTCTTCTAGCTCAACCTCCTTCCCCCCAGCCTGCCCCCCCACCTACAGGCCCTCTCTCCAAACAATTTACGTCTTTGTCCTATCTTTCTCTCTCTCTCCAAACTATTTTTCCAGATAGCTGCCATATACGGTATTAAACTGAGTAGTATACATAGAAGACATACCACACTTGATCAATCTCATAATTTACGACTGTACCGGTTGATGCTAAATTTTTAAGTTGGGGTCCTGCGTCGTCATTCTAACTACATCCGGCTGTTGTCACCACCACACACACTAGCCCAGGGGGCACCCCTCTGGCTCTTCCAGCTCAACCTCCTTCCCCCCAGCCTGCCCTCCCACCTACAGGCCCTCTCTCCAAACAATTTAAGTCTTTTTCCTATCTTTCTCTCTTTCCAAACTATTTTTCCGGATAGCTGCCATATACGGTATTAAACTGAGTAGTATACATAGAACACATACCACACTTGATCTATACCAGGGGTGCACAACCTGCGGCCCGTGGGCCACATGCGGCCCTTGATACCATTCTGTGTGGCCCCATCCATCTGGTAACAGACATGTATGTCCATGTTTTGTGGCTGCTCACATGCATTTTTCATGTATTTCTCCCATTAGATGGGACTCCTGGAACTGTAACTAGACATTAATGGTATACACTGTGTGTTCAATCTGCCATAAATACAGTATTTCAGTTGGTAATACCCCTTTAAATTTTATTTTCGGCCCTTGACGTTGGTTCATTCGGACAATGTGGCCCCCACCCAGAAAACGTTGTGCACCCCGGATCTATACTGAACTTCACTTTTAAAAATACGTCATTTTCCTCTCTTTCTCTCATTTGTCTGGGTTGCAATTAAGCAGACCACGTCTGCCTAATCTAATAGTTTCCGTGTAATTGCTCCATACTGCACGTCTTTTTCCTCTCTTTCTCTCTCTCCAAACTATTTTTCCGGATAGGTGCCGTATACGGTATTAAACTCAGAAGAATACATACCGTACCGGTTGATGCTACAGTTTTTCCATATCCATCCGGCTGTTGTCACCACCACACACGCTAGCCCAGGGGGCACTCCTCTGGCTCTTCCAGCTCAACCTCCTTCCCCCCAGCCTGTCCCCCACCTACAGGCCCTCTCTCCAAACAATTTACCCGGATAGGGGACGTATTAGATATTGTACTGATGTTTTTTTTGGTTCTTCTTTTAATTGCCTCCTGACCTGTGATAGGCAGAGCATGGACACGTCCCCTTAGCTGCAGTAGGAAAGACACTCCCCTGGCCAGAGCAAGCTCTTTTTCCTTTTCCGTGGTCGAAAAATCCATGAAATATAGGGTCCCAAGATAGGGGACGTATACGGTATTAAACTGAGAAGAATCGATACCGTACCGGTTGATGCTACAGTTTTTCCAAATCCATCCGGCTGTTGTCACCACCACACACGCTAGCCCAGGGGGCACTCCTCTGGCTCTTCCAGCTCAACCTCCTTCCCCCCAGCCTGCCCCCCACCTACAGGCCCTCTCTCCAAACAATTTACCCGGATAGGGGACGTATTAGATATTGTACTGATGTTTTTTTTGGTTCTTCTTTTAATTGCCTCCTGACCTGTGATAGGCAGAGCATGGACACGTCCCCTTAGCTGCAGTAGGAAAGACACTCCCCTGGCCAGAGCAAGCTTTTTCCTTTTCCGTGGTCGAAAAATCCATGAAATATAGGGTCCCAAGATAGGGGACGTATACGGTATTAAACTGAGAAGAATCGATACCACACATGCCCCACTAGGAGAATTTGGGGTAATGGTGGGATTAGGCAGCCTCAGAGGCATCCATGCATGCTGCCCCTGCTGTTTCCTGTCCATTTCCGTGGTGTTTCCATCATTTTCTGAGGTTTCCAGGTTTTCACCCAGCCTTCCCTAGGCAGAGCCTTGGTCCCCTGCAAAAATGCTCGAGTCTCCCATTGACTTCAATGGGGTTCGTTATTCGAAACGAGCACCCGAGCATCGGGAAAAGTTCGACTCGAATAACGAGCACCCGAGCATTTTGGTGCTCGCTCATCTCTAATGATTATATAATTTAATTATTTTTATACACCTACATAATTCATATTTAGTTTGTAATAATTCACCATGTTGAATCCAATTTTTTAATCTTATTTCATACATTTGTTGTTGATGAGCACATTCAATTTGTATCATATTGTTAAATAATTCTTATTTTAAGCTCTAAGTTGTGTTTTTTTTTTAATGAATCTGAAATTAGCTCCACCCTTTAAGGGCATTTTTGGCACAATGAGGAAACATCAGTCCGGCATCTGAGGAAGGGGCTATTGCCCAGAAATGTGCTATTAGGACTTATCAAGAACTGCGCCTGCGCTGCTGACCCTACAAGTGTTTTCGGGCGCAAGCTCCCTGATTCCCTCCTCATGATGGGCGCCATGTTGACAAACGTGGGTGGTTGGTGGCTTAACTGTTGTATCTGTGCTCCATGCCAGAGCTTACTTCATGCTTGAGTCCTGTACTGTTGTTAGGGCGTGGAAGGGTGTATCTCTCTTCCCTTTTGAGGCAACACGTACACACCCTCCATCTTCCTTATGGCTGGGTTGCAGAAAGTATTTAAAGGTGCTTCCTGCCCCAGGAAAGTGCCTGAACAATTTTGGTAACTAGCTTGTCTAGTTCCTTGTGTAAAGCAAGTTTCTGCTTTTCTGTGTACTGGACCCTGCTTCTTGATTTAAGTGATTTTGCTTGTTTGCCGCCTGCCTCTGACCTTGGACTTTGATTATAGACATTGCTTGATTGTTGCCTGCCCTGACTTCCTGACTACATATTTCCCCTCGGTGCTTGCACTGGTATCTCAAACCCCTTGGTCAGCTGCCACTGACCTGGGGACTGCTCTAGAGTGATACCTCGTAATTACCCTAATGGCCCAAGCCTATCCTCACCATCAGAGGCTCTAGTGAAGACCAAGTAGTTACTTAGTCATGCCCCTCCAGGGTATAGCTGGTCAGTAGTGCAGTGGGACAACACTGGCTTGCATAACACTGTTACTATAACTACTTTATTTTCAAGAGGAATCAATAAATAGAGGCTTTTTTTAGATTCTGCCTTCATATCCTTCCAACCTCTGGAGTCTGACCATTACTGTCTGGACGTGGACAGCCAGGTCCAGCTGGAAAGCATCCTATCTCATGCTAAACTAGCATATATGTAATTATAGTTGTGACTCCTCACAACACTCACAGTAGAGCATATCTGCATCTAACCATTACATGGTGTATATTGGGTTTCCCCCTATATTTAGGCTCCATGTTATTTTCTAGTTCTATCTGCTTTACATTGTTAGGCTGGTTCTACTGGGCACTAAATGACATGAATGTGAACATAAACCACTGTTTGTGTACGTTGCAGGGCTAAGAAGGGAAAGACCACTTTTGGCTTTTGCAGCATAGATTTTGTTGGGTTGGTTTATGGGCCATGTTGCTTTTGAACAGCCTCTGGGGTAGTAGTACAGTAAAGTTTTGAGAATGACACAAATATTCTATTTTCACATGATCTGATGCCCTCTGGTTTTTATGCGTGTTTGTCAGATGTTTTTTTATCACATACAGAAATATAATTGCAATCATATTATGAGTAACAAAAGCTTATATTGACAGTTAGAATGAGTTAATGCAGCAAGTCAATATTTGCAGTGTTGACCCTTCTTCTTAGGGACCTCTGCAATTCTCCCTGGCATGCTCTCAATCAACTTCTGGACCAAATCCTTACTGATAGCAGTCCATTCTTGCACAATCAATGCTTGCATTTTGTCAGAATTTGTAGGTTTTTGTTTGTCCACCCGTCTCTTGATGATTGACCACAAGTTCTCAATGGGATTAAGATCTGGGGAGTTTCCAGGCCATGGACCCAAAATCTCTATGTTTTGTTCCCTGAGCCATTTAGTTATCACCTTTGCTTTATGGCAAGGTGCTCCATCATGCTGGAAAAGGCATTGTTGATCGCCAAACTGCTCTTGGACAGTTGGGAGAAGTTGCTCTCGGAGGACATTCTGGTACCATTCTTTATTCATGGCTGTGTTTTTAGGCAAGACTGTGAGAGCCGATTCCCTTGGCTGAGAAGCAACCCCACACATGAATGGTTTCAGGATGCTTTACAGTTGGCATGAGACAAGACTGGTGGTAGCGCTCACCTCGTCTTCTCCGAATAAGCTGTTTTCCAGATGTCCCAAACAATCGAAAAGGGGATTCATCAGAGAAAATGACTTTACCCCAGTCCTCAGCAGTCCACTCCCTGTACCTTTTGCAGAATATCAGTCTGTCCCTGATGTTTTTTCTGGAGAGAAGTGGCTTCTTTGTTGCCCTCCTTGAGACCAGGCCTTGCTCCAAGAGTCTCCGCCTCACAGTGCGTGCAGATGCACTCACACCTGCCTGCTGCCATTCCTGAGCAAGCTCTGCACTGCTGGTAGCCCGATCCTGCAGCTGAAACACTTTTAAGAGACGGTCCTGGCGCTTGCTGGTCTTTCTTGGGCGCCCTGGAGCCTTTTTGGCAACAATGGAACCTCTCTCTTTGAAGTTCTTGATGATGCGATAGATTGTTGACTGAGGTGCAATCTTTCTAGCTGCGATACTCTTCCCTGTTAGGCCATTTTTGTGCAGTGCAATGATGACTGCACGTGTTTCTTTAGAGATAACCATGGTTAACAGAAGAGAAACAATGATGCCAATCACCAGCCTCCTTTTAAAGTGTCCAGTGTTGTCATTCTTACTTAATCATGACAGATTGATCTCCAGCCCTGTCCTCATCAACACCCACACCTGTGTTAATGGAGCAATCACTGAAACGATGTTAGCTGGTCCTTTTAAGGCAGGGCTGCAATGATGTTGAAATGTGTTTTGGGGGATAAAGTTCATTTTCTAGGCAAATATTGACTTTGCAAGTAATTGCTGTTAAGCTGATCACTCTTTATAACATTCTGGAGTATATGCAAATTGCCATTATAAAAACTGAAGCAGTAGACTTTGTAAAAATTTATATTTGTATCATTCTCAAAACTTTTGGCCATGACTGTACAGCAATTTTTTGAATTTTCTGGGATGTAAGATGAAGAAAAGACAGCAACTCTGCCATTGCTTTTTTTGCGTCATGAAATGTGTGGAGAAAATGATATATTAACTTTATTCTGCTAGTCAGTCAGTAGATACCAACATTTTTCCATCTTAATTACTAGAGATGAGCGAGTAGTGAAATATTCGAAAGTTCGAAATTCGATTCGAATAGACCGCGAAATTCGACTATTCGACCGAATATCGAATCCCATTAAAGTCTATGGGAAAAAAATGCTCGCCACTTGGAAATCTCAATTCGACCACTTGGAGGTCACCAAGTCCACCCTGAAACCTCAGAAAAGGATGCCAACACTGCTGGAATCCAACTGGGACAGCAGGGGAAGCATGTCTGGGTGCATATAACGCGCCCAAGTCGCACTATTACGCCACTATCACAGCCTCTCAACAATACACTCCAAAGACAATCTAACCTCTCTGTAAAGTGAGACCATACAAGGAAACCTTCTTTCCTCTACATTGCCATGGACCCCAAGCCAAACTAGACAAAAAAGAAGATGAAATTCTGCACCCCTTAAAATCACGTTGCCTATGACAACCACAGATGGCATAGGCAAGGGGGAAAGCAAATAGACCCCACCCCTAATTGTCATTGTGTGTGTGTGTGAGATGTGGTCAGACATGTCTTCTTTAAAATGTAAAAACAACTCAAACACATGCAGAAGCCTTAAAATGCCCAAATTGTTGGCGCTTGAGATGTCAGTGACCCGACCTGGCCCAGTGTCATGTCTAGCAGGTAAAGCAGTGGGGATGTTGAGGGATGCGTAGGACCGCAAAAGGCAGGAAAAGGCCGTGGGCTGGCCAGAGGCTCATGGAAAATTTTGTGGAGGCCCAAGAGGTGAGACGTCTTAAAAATTGTGTGGAGGCTAAAGAGGTGAGACCTCTTAAAAATTATGTGGAGGCCCAAGAGCTGAGACCTCTTAAAAATTATGTGGAGGCCCAAGAGGTGAGACCTCTTAAAAATTATGTGGAGGCCCAAGAGGTGAGACGTCTTAAAAATTGTGTGGAGGCTAAAGAGGTGAGACCTCTTAAAAATTATGTGGAGGCCCAAGAGGTGACACCTCTTAAACATTTTGTGGAGGCCCAAGAGGTGACACCTCTTAAAAATTATGTGGAGGCCCAAGAGGTGAGACCTCTTAAAGATTTTGTGGAGGCCCAAGAGGTGACACCTTCTTAAAAATTATGTGGAGGCCCAAGAGGTGAGACCTCTTAATGATTTTGTGGAGGCCCAAGAGGCGAGACCTCTTAAAAATTATGTGGAGGCCCAAGAGGTGAGACCTGTTAAAAATTATGTGGAGGCCCAAGAGGTGAGACCTCTTTAAAGATTTTGTGGAGGCCCAAGAGGTGAGACCTGTTAAAAATTATGTGGAGGCCCAAGAGGTGAGACGGGTTAAAAATTATGTGGAGGCCCAAGAGGTGAGACCTCTTAAAGATTTTGTGGAGGCCCAAGAGGTGAGACCTCTTAAAAATTATGTTGAGGCCCAAGAGGTGAGACCTCTTAAAGATTTTGTGGAGGCCCAAGAGGTGACACCTCTTAAAAATTATGTGGAGGCCCAAGAGGTGAGACCTCTTAAAGATTTTGTGGAGGCCCAAGAGGTGAGAGCTCCTAAAGATTTTGTGGAGGCCCAAGAGGTGAGACCTCTTAAAAATTATGTGGAGGCCCAAGAGGTGAGACCTCTTTAAGATTTTGTGGAGGCCCAAGAGGTGAGACGTATTAAAAATTATGTGGAGGCCCAAGAGGTGAGACCTGTTAAAAATTATGTGGAGGCCCAAGAGGTGAGACCTCTTAAAGATTTTGTGGAGGCCCAAGAGGTGAGATGGGTTAAAAATTATGTGGAGGCCCAAGAGGTGAGACGTATTAAAAATTATGTGGAGGCCCAAGAGGTGAGACGTGTTAACAATTATGTGGAGGCCCAAGAGGTGAGACGTATTAAAAATTATGTGGAGGCCCAAGAGGTGAGACGTGTTAACAATTATGTGGAGGCCCAAGAGGTGAGACCTGTTAAAAATTATGTGGAGTCCCAAGAGGTGAGACCTCTTAAAGATTTTGTGGAGGCCCAAGAGGTGAGACTCTTAAAGATTTTGTGGAGGCCCAAGAGGTGAGACCTGTTAAAAATTATGTGGAGGCCCAAGAGGTGAGACCTGTTAAAAATTATGTGGGAGTCCCAAAAGGTGAGATGGGTTAAAAATTATGTGGAGGCCCAAGAGGTGAGACCTCTTAAAAATTATGTGGAGGCCAAGAGGTGAGACGTGTTAACAATTATGTGGAGGCCCAAGAGGTGAGACCTCTTAAACATTTTGTGCAGGCCCAAGAGGTGAGACCTCTTAAAAATTATGTGGAGGCCCAAGAGGTGAGACCTGTTAAAAAATTATGTGGAGTCCCAAGAGGTGAGACCTCTTAAAGATTTTGTGGAGGCCCAAGAGGTGAGACCTCTTAAAAATTATGTGGAGGCCCAAGAGGTGAGACCTGTTAAAAATTATGTGGAGGCCAAGAGGTGACACCTCTTAAACATTTTGTGGAGGCCCAAGAGGTGAGACCTCTTAAAAATTATGTGGAGGCCCAAGAGGTGAGACCTCTTAAAGATTTTGTGGAGGCCCAAGAGGTGAGACCTCTTAAAAATTATGTGGAGGCCCAAGAGGTGAGGACCTGTTAAAAATTATGTGGAGGCCCAAGAGGTGAGACCTGTTAAAAATTATGTGGAGGCCCAGAGGTGATTTTGTGGCAGGGCCCAAGAGGTGAGACCTCTTAAAAATTATGTGGAGGCCTAAGAGGTGAGACCTGTTAAAAATTATGTGGGAGTCCCAAGAGGGTGAGACCTCTTAAAGATTTTGTGGAGGCCCAAGAGGTGACACCTCTTAAAAATTATGTGGAGGCCCAAGAGGTGAGACCTCTTAAAGATTTTGTGGAGGCCCAAGAGGTAACACCTGTTAAAAATTATGTGGAGGCCCAAGAGGTGAGACCTCTTAAACATTTTGTGCAGGCCCAAGAGGTGAGACCTCTTAAACATTTTGTGCAGGCCCAAGAGGTGAGACCTCTTAAAAATTATGTGGAGGCCCAAGAGGTGAGACCTGTTAAAAATTATATGGAGGCCCAAGTGGTGAGACCTCTTAAACATTTTGTGGAGGCCCAAGAGGTGAGCCATAAATATATAAATTTTTCTTATTTACGGAGCAATTCTACGGCGGTTAAGGAGGAGGAGGAGGAGGTGGAGGAGGAAATGGCACTTCATACAGATGGCACTTCACTTTTGGCTGCTTTCCACGGTTGGAGAAGCAAAGTCCGGGTCAATCCACTTGCTGTTCATTTTGATTAGCGTCAGCCTGTCGGCACTGTCGGTTGACAGGCGGCTGCGCTTATCGGTTTATAATGCCCCCGGCTGCGCTGAACACCCCTTTCTGATAGCACACTGGCGGCAGGGCAGGCAAGCACCTCCAAGGCGTACAGGGACAGTTCCAGCCACGTGTCCAACTTGGAGACCCAGTAAGTGTAGGACGCCGAGGGATCGGGGAGGACAGGGTTACGGTCTGCCAGGTACTCCCGCAACATCCGCCGATACTTGTCCCTCCTGCTGATAGCGGGCCCCGCAGTGATGGAAGTTGCACGAGGGGGTGCCATGAACGTGTCCCACACCTTGGAGAGTGTTCCCCTGGTGGCTGTGGGCCTGATTGATGTTGTGGGACTCTGGGAGACCCTCTCCTCTCTGCCGCCAGCGATGGTGGGTGGGAAAATCTCCATCATGTCTGCACGAGTTCCCTCTGGTATTCCAGCAATCGATTCGTCCTCTCCTCTACCGGAATAAAAGAGGAGACGTTATCTTTATACCGGGGGTCCAGG
This sequence comes from Rhinella marina, assembly GCA_900303285.1. NCBI lineage: Eukaryota > Metazoa > Chordata > Amphibia > Anura > Bufonidae > Rhinella > Rhinella marina. The sequence continues at coordinate 14,877 of ONZH01002846.1, forward strand.
AGTGCGAAGACCCAGTACAGTGTGTTCTCCACTATCCGGACAACACGTGTGTCCCGGAAAAGCAGCCCAGCATGAGTAGCCATGTGTGC
>ONZH01002847.1:0-21647 GCA_900303285.1 Rhinella marina
AAGAAAGGAATCTGAATTGCTTTTTGTATATTATACATGTTACTTCTGGGCATGTACTTCCCCTTGATGCACGTATTCATTAATGTCAAGTTTCACAGTCCAGAACAATGCCCGGTGACATGATATTCTTGTTTGAGATTCCTAGTAATTAGGGTAAGACTTGGCAATCTTAGACTCTAAATAAAGAAAAGAGAAAAATAAAGTACATATAATATATATTAAAAAAACCAGTATACAAAAAAAAATATATATAAGAATATTAGAAGACTTAAAATATCTGTCTGAATTGTATTTTTTTAAAGAGAGAAACAGCTGTTTTTTTAAATCAAAATGAAGCTGTCACTCTAAATTGCATAGAATAGGTGATTAACATTCGATCACTGGGGGCCCCACCACCAAGACCTCCATCGATCAGCAGTATGGGAAGTCCTCAGTGCCCCATTCCTCCTCACTGGCAGGTTCATGGTGAAAGCCGTCAATTGATTCTCTGACTTGCCACTGTATAAACGACAAATATTTTCAGATTGTTTTTTTTTTTGTTTTTTTACGTATTACAGTATTTTCCTTTATTTTGTTTAGGCTTTTTTCTTTTTCTTTTTAGAAACATTTTCTAGTAACTGGTAGAAATGAGCAAATCGATTCTAAGCAAATTGAATTCATTAGGCTTTCATTCAGGCTTTTAGGGTTTGTCCTGCATGCACTACACTATGCTTCTATTTTACAGTTCAAAAGACAGAGAAGGTAATTTTTGGACATTATTTTCATTTAATAAAATCAGACAGTGCAGTATGATATTAAACAGGCTGTTTTTACCACCAGCTGCAATGCCCTTACCCACAGCTATATACAGTGCCTTGCAAAAGTATTAGGCCCCCTGGAACTTTTCAACCTTTTGCCACATTTGAGGCTTCAAACAAAAAGATATAACATTTTACATTTTTGGTGAAGAATCAACAACAAGTGGGTCACAATTGTGAAGTGGAATGAAATTTATTGGATCATTGAAACTTTTTTTGTAATAATAAAACTGAAAAGTGGGGCATGCAAAATTATTTGGCCCCCTTGCAGTAATACTTTGTTGCTCCAAATTTTGTTGTGATTACAGCTGCAAGTCTCTTGGGTATGTCCAGGGCCGGATTATAATTGGAGCATTTGGAGCATGGGGCATGGGGTATGCTCCAGGCCCCGGCTCCAATGATTTCAGGGGGGCCCCGCACCCCTGGTGCCGCCCCCCGCTGCCGCATACCTCCCAACCGTCCCGGATCCACCGGGACAGTCCCGGATTGCAGTGGCAGTCCCGCTGTCCAGGTATGGGGGAGGTATGTCCCGGCCTCTGCCAGCTGTCTCTGCATCCATAGGACGTAGAGACAGTTGACTGTTGCAGGAAGGAGCAGACAGCCGAAATCGGCTGCAGCTCTCCGTACCTCCCAGGCATGCCTCAGGTCTCGGCGGGGGGCGGGGCCGGCCGACAGCATAGGCCCCACCTCCTTCAGACATGAGAAGAAGATCTCCTGCTCTGATGATGCTGGCCCTGCTGCTATGAAAAAGGTAAGTATAATTTTTTTTTTAACTTTCTGTACACTGTGTTTATTATCCCTTGACTGTGACATCACTGTGTTTATTATCGCTTGACTGTGACATCACTGTGTTTATTATTCCTGGACTGTGACATCACTGTTTATTATCCCTGTACTGTGACATCACTGTGTTTATTATCCCTGGACTGTGACATCACTGTGTTTATTATCCCTGGACTGTGACATCACTGTGTTTATTATCCCTGGACTGTGACATCACTGTGTTTATTATTCCTAGACTGTGACACCACTGTTTATTATCCCTGGACTGTGACATCACTGTGTTTATTATCCCTGGACTGTGACATCACTGTGTTTATTATCCCTGGACTATGACATCACTGTGTTTATTATCCCTGTACTGTGACATCACTGTGTTTATTATCTCTGTACTGTGATCTCACTGTGTTTATTATCTTTGTTCGGTGACATCACTGTGTTTATTATCCCTGTTCGGTGACAGCACTGTGTTTATTATCCCTGTTCGGTGACATCACTGTGTTTATTGTCCCTGTACTGTGACATCACTGTGTTTACTATCCCTGGACTGTGACATCACTGTGTTCATTATCCCTGTACTGTGACATCACTGTGTTTATTATCCGTGGACTGTGACATCACTGTGTTTATTATCCCTGTACGGTGACATCACTGTGCTTATTATCTCTGTTCAGTGACATCGCTGTGTTTATTATCCCTGTTCGGTGACATCACTGTGTTTATTATCTCTGTTCGGTAACATCGCTGTGTTTATTATACCTGTACTGTGACATCACTGTGTTTATTATCCCTGTACAGTGGCATAACTGTGTTTATTATCCCTGTACTGTGGCATCACTGTGTTTATTATCTCTGTACTGTGACATCACTGTGTTTATTATCTCTGTACTGTGACATCACTGTGTTTGTTATCCCTGTACTGTGACATCACTGTGTTTATTTTCCCTGTACAGTGACATCGCTGTGTGTATTATCCCAGTGCAGGAAGATGTAAGTGGTCTGTGTTTGTGTGTTTGTTTTCTATTTTCCAGGGTCGTGAATGCAGAGGACTACGTCGGATTCGGTGAACTACATCGGACCAGCTTTTTTTTTTTTTTTATAAAATGGTCAAACAGGGGTCTGGGGGAGTGTTTATTTCAATAAAATGTTTTATACTTGTGTGTGTGTATTTTTTTTTACAATACTACAGTTTTAGTAATTACGGCTATCGACAGACGGCCCTGATTACTAATATTGGGCTTAGTGCTTGCCGGTATGGGAAAAAAGGGGGGGACCCCACGCCATTTTTTTACAAAAATAATTAAATAATTTTAAAAAATGGAGTGGGGTCCCCCCCTTTTTTCCTTCGCCAGCCAGATACAACCAGCAGCGGCAGCCTGGCACTACCAGGGTGGGAAGGGACACGGTTATTGGCCCTTCCCAGCCTAATGGTACCAGCCTGCAGCCGCCCCAGAGCCAGACCCTCAATTTAGAAGGTCCGGTCCTGCAGGTACCTGGCTCTTCCCGGCACCCCTGGTGGCGGTGGGTGCCGAGGCAATAGATGTTGGGGTTAGTGCTGGCCTACCATACCGGCGAGCACTAAGCCCAGTATTAGTAATCAGGGCCGTCTGTAGATAAAAAAATATACACACACACAAGTATAAAACATTTTATTGAAATAAACACTCCCCCAGACCCCTGTTTGACCATTTTATTTAAAAAAAAAAAGCTGGTCTGACGTAGTCCACCGAATCCGACGTAGCCCTCTGCACAGATAAGGGCCAGGGTGGCGCACACAGGGGGCAGCAGAGACAAGAACCAGAGAGGCGCAAACAAAGAGGGAGTGGGGCACAGATAAGGGCCCAGGGGCGCAGACCAGGAAGAGGCGTACAAAGACGAGGGCCAGATCCCAGGGGTGCAGACAGGGGCCAGGTAGGCACAGCCAAAGGGCCGCAGATAAAAGCCAGGGGCTACATTGAAAGGGCCAGGGTGGCACAGAGCAGGGTCACAAGCAAGGTCTGAGGGGGGTGAGGGGCGCACAGATAAGGGCCAGAGAGGCACAGAAAAAGGGGGCACAGATAAGGGCTGGGGGCGCAGACAAGGGCCAGGGTGGCGCACACAGGAGCCAAGGGGGCAGAGAGAAGGGGCAGGGAGGCGGCGGTGCAGACAAACGCCAGGGAGGGGGGGCACAGATGATACTCTGGGGCAGACAGGGACCACGGAGGCAGAATGGGGGGAGCCCAGATAGGAGCCCGGCCCTGGCCCATGGGAGTGTGTCTTATTCCTTGGGGACCCAAACCCCTAAATATGTGGGGCTTGGGACCCATAGGCCTGGGCACGGCACGGCTGGGCGGCATTTTGCATTTTGCTTGGGACCCATAGGCCTGGGCCCGGCGCAGCCGGTTCAAGGGTTACATTTATATTCTTGAAACTGGATTCAAACATAACCCTCAACGGAACTTTGTTACATTGTTCTGGAGGGCCCCATCATAAATTTTGTGCTCCATACTGCTGGTAGCCTTAATCTGGCCCTGGGTATGTCTCTATCAGTTTTGCACATCTAGAGACTGAAATTCTTACCCATTCTTCCTTGCAAAACAGCTCGAGCTCTTTGAGGTTGGATGGAAAGCGTTTGTGAACAGCAGTTTTCAGCTCTTTCCACATATTCTCAATTCTCAGGTCTGGACTTTGACTTGGCCATTCTTTGGGATCATTGTCTTGTTGGAAGATAAATCTCCGTCCTAGTCTCAGGTCTTTTGTAGACTCCAACAGGTTTTCATCCAGAATGGTCCTGTATTTGGCTCCATCCTTCTTCCCATCAATTTTAACCATCTTCCCTGTCCCTGCTGATGAAAAGCAGGCCCAAACCATGATGCTGCCACCACCATGTTTGACAGTGGGGATGATGTGTTCAGGCTGATGAGCTGTGTTGCTTTTACGCCAAACATATCGTTTTGCATTGTTTCCAAAAAGTTCAATTTTGGTTTCATCTGACCAGAGCACCTTCTTCCACATGTTTGGTGTGTCTCCCAGGTGGCTTGTGGCAAACTGTAAACGGGACTTTTTATTAATATCTTTGAGAAATGGCTTTCTTCTTGCCACTCTTCCATAAAGGCCAGATTGTGAAGTGTTCGACTGATTGTTGTCCTATGGACAGACTCTGCCACCTCAGCTGTAAATCTCTGCAGTTCACCCAGAGTGATCATGGGCCTCTTGGCTGCATCTCTGATCAGTTTTCTCCTTGTTTGAGATGAAAGTTTAGAGGGACGGCCGGGTCTTGGTAGATTTGCAGTGGTCTGATACTCCTTCCATTTCAATATGATCGCTTGCACAGTGCTCCCTTGGGATGTTTAAAGCTTGGGAAATCTTTTGGTATCCAAATCCAGCTTTAAACTTCTCCACAACAGTATCATGGACCTGCCTGGTGTGTTCCTTGGTCTTCATGATGCTCTCTGTGCTTTAAACAGAACCCTGAGACTATCACAGAGCAGGTGCATTTATACGGAGACTTGATTACACACAGGTGGATTCTATTTATCTTCATCAGTCATTTAGGACAACATTGGATTATTCAGAGATCCTCAATGAACTTCTGGAATGAGTTTTCTGAACTGAAAGTAAATGGGCCGAATAATTTTGCACACCCAACTTTTCAGTTTTATTATTATAAAAAAGTTAAATGATCCAATAAATTTCGTTCCACTTCACAATTGTGACCCACTTGTTGTTTATTCTTCACCAAAAATTTAAAATGTTATATCTTTTTGTTTGAAGCCTGAAATGTGGCAAAAGGTTGAAAAGTTCCAGGGGGCCAAATACTTTCGCAAGGCACTGTATGTCATTGTCATTTTGACATTACTAATGTTGTCTTGACGTTATAAAGCTTGAAAGAGGTTGGGTTCAGTCCTAGGAGACCCCAGAGTTTCATACATAACTTTTGAGGGAAATTGGTGCACTTTTGATTCAGACTTAATTTATTTGCATCAAATAGAATCTGACAACCGATTCAACTGAATCAGGCCCAAAATAAAAGAAACTCAAGAAACAGGACTACAACATTTTCAGTAATTGAGTAGTGATCATAAGAGCAGGTATTTTATTCCTTTTAATCATCTTATTGAAGAACACTACAATAAGCTTCTCCTTGGCTGCTTATAGGGGACAAAGGATTCAAGATATATGCACAGGAAGTGCACTTAGGGTTTAGATTTAGGTTAGGACTCCATGGTGACACAGCATTGACCATGAGCCATGGTGAAATTGCACCGCTACCTTTACTAATGATCCAACTTCATTTTTTCTGAGTGTCAATGATTTCATATAACAGTACTCCTACTTTAGGGTGACCCCATGTCTCATTGAGGCATAGCCATATGGTTCTTCGGCTTGGTTGTAAATGTGTTTTGTACCTTATTGTCCCATTGACGTGATATGCAATTTGCATGTTCAGTTTCGTAAATAAGTGTAATCTACTGCATACTTTTATAGGCCTCCTTTGTTATGGAAATAAGAATTCAGACTGAAAATATGAAGGGTTTTATATGTTCTTTTTGCCTTTTTGTGACCAAGTGTGCTTTTTTATGAGGTGAAAGGAGTTTTAAAAACTGTTCTGGCTCTGTCAGTTGTTTAATCAAAGGAAACGCATTTCTTATCACTCCAAAGCTGCACTTTAAATGATGGAATATAATTGTGCTTGTCAATACATTGGATGTATGATTCGGCTTCAAAGACAAAGACTCTTGACTGTGTAAGGCAGAGCACTGGCAACATAAGAAATTGATTTTACAAACGCTGTACACTGAGAAGTAGCTACAAAGTACTGTATGGATGAAGCAGATGATTCTAAATGAATTATAGGTTAATTAGATCACAACGATGGGTCAGAAAAGATAATGAAAGGGTATTAGTCACTTAACTCATTAGGCTAACTAAACAGAAAAACGATAGGCATATGTCCAGTGAATCCTGTAGCATAGTGTAGATCTGATTTGCTTTCTCAACCATATACTGTAGATAGCGTACAAGTGGCCCTTACCACAAAGCCCTTTACTATCATTATTTTGAAAATCACTTTTTATGGAACAGAAGAGAATAAAAGCGAATGGTTAGAACTTATAAAAGTATACATACAAATTTCAGAGGTTGAGAAAAAGCAGAGGTCAGACCACCTAGCATCAGGCAAGATATTTGTTAGGTATTCAGAAAACGTAGCAAAGTATAACAAACGATAGGATAATCAGTGCTGGTGTCAAAGTAAAGATAACTGAGGAACATTTTTCTGTCTGAGTTTATATTTATGAGGGCTTTGGGACACGAGCCTCTTTATTACTGATCAAGGGATCCCATAGCTACAAAATCTGTCAGGAATTCCGGGTTTTCAACTTGAAAGTTGATGTCCTATCAGACCAACAGGGATCCAACACCTGCCAAACAGCTGTTTGAGGAGGTGTCTGCCTTCTCACAGCTTACCAGGCACAATGCTGTGCTTTGTATCGTGGCTCAGCCCCATTTACTTGAAGAGGCCGGGGCTGCACCTAGGCCAAGAGACTGATGAATGTGACATCACTGGCCTAGAAAAGGGCTGCAGAGCTCACTGGAAGACAGTGGGCTCTTCAAACAGCTGTTCAATGGGAGTGCTGGAAGTTGGACCCCCGCCAATCTGATATTGATGACCTATCACGAGGATAGCTCATCAATATTAAAGTCTCGGACAACCCCTTTAAGTCTATATAATTAGTTTACTTTATCCAACCACATGAATAGAGATGGTAAGATATTGAAGTTAGTGACATAACAATTTGGCAAGCATTAAAGGATAATAAAATCACAATCCTAGCCTTCATACTTCACAGCATTTTCCAGAAGTCTTTTTCTTCTATTCATTTAACAAACCTTATGGATATTTGTAAAAAAAAAAAAATCATGCTTAATTCCAATCTAAGCCTGAACGCTCTTAGCTTGACTCATTTTTGTCATTCTAAACCATCCAACTTAATAACAAATGTGAGGCTTATAAACACAAATTAAAGACCTGCTTGCTGTTTGCTCAATTGCATTAAGGTTAACTACCCAACTAATCTCCAACTAACCCTCCCATGGACCAAGACATTTTTTTTATTCCTGTTATGTATGGAAGAAGAACTATGTGACCATCAAGTTTCATAAAAATGGTTGGAGGAAAAAAGGTACATACATGAAGAAAGGGGTTGTGGCCAACTTGAGCCCTCTAGTAGCTACAGTTATTTAAAAGTAGAATTAGAAGATGTCCTTATATCATTGGTGTTTATGTTAGCTAGAGCACTGCAATAAATCTTTACATGGAGACACTTTACATTAGGCAAACCTACCAAGGTATGTCAGAAAGAAGAATGGGACAAAAGAAAGAGAGTATAGTTACAGGATCTGACTACACATTATGTCTTTGTAGTCATGTTTCCATGGAAACATATAGGTCTGCATATGAGCTGTAGACACGCAATAATTTATTTTATTTTTCATTTAAAATGCAATAGGGCAACAAAGAAAAATGATCTTTAGTTAGATCTTCTCTTTAGTTTTGTGTTTGTTTTTTTAATCAGTGTACATGTAGGAGGGCTTATGTTTTTGCAGGACAAGTTATAGTTTTTAATGTACCATTTTGGGTACACATAAAAGTTGATTAAAGCTTTGTTAACTGGAGTAAAAAGGCGTTAATAGAAAAGATTTAGAATTTTTATACCCCACACAGAAAGGGAATAACATGGAAGATATTGGACCATATAAAATATGTCTTATTATGTTAACCAAACAGTGAATATGATATAAAATATCTACACAGAATTATGCACGAGTAAGCAACATGCATAAATATCAATTTGCAGATACATATAGTATAGTATCAACCATGACATCTGTATGGACCTTGTACCAAGAAGGGTTGAACTCAGCCACTTAGATGTACTGAACCATAGCTGATATAATGAACGAACACAAAGGACATATTGCTGCATAATTTGACCACCTGATCCTAGCAGCCGCTATTCTAGTCTAACATTATTCATGAGTTATTGTTCCTGATGCATAATAATGAATAATGAATAAATACTTTGGAAACAAAATCACATTATCATTGCACAATTATGTAGACTTATGTATTTCTTTTTTCAAGCAGAATATGATTAATATGAGCCGTCTGTTCAATTAGCATCTAACCGAAGGATTGTAAACACAATATACCTAATGTGAATGATCACAGTAAACTCAAGATAAGAGATTCTTAAAGAAGAGGATTAATGTGACTTAAACAACAAATGAAGGATACAGAACACTTCACAGTGACTGATATTGGAATAATTTACATCAAGTTTGAGATTATATGTAGCATTTAAAATGTATTCTTAATTTGCTCCATTATTGGGTTGGCCCATCTCAGACATTGATGGCATATCACTAAGATGTCGGATAGTTATGGGTCCCACCTCTGGCCCCCCTTCTATCTCCACAACGGGACCCCCGAAGTTGAGAGTGCACTTCCCATGCACAGAGTGTTCTACATTCATCACTATGGGAATTCTGAAAATAGCTGAGCAAATGTGCTTAGCTGCCTTCGGAAATCCAGCTTCATAGCAGCAAATAGAGAACACACAACACAAGCTCGGTTATCACTCCACATGGGCACCTGCTCTCCATTCACTTTGAGGTTCCCATTCTGGAAACCGGAGTGGGTCCGAGAGGTGGGATCTGCATCTATCTGACATTGATGGCATATGCTAGCGATATGCCATCAATGTCTGAGTTGGGCCAAACTCTTAAATATAGAACTATTAAGGGGGCTGTTTAGAATTTTAAGAAAATTTCTAAGAGTGAGAAATGGTAATGGATAAAAGAAAATTATCATTAGTCACCTATTGAATTTCCTCAAAGTTCTAGTGACACCGCTCCTGTTGTTGCCAGTGGTCCTTTAATGATAACATCACATGTCATGTACATAATTCACTTGACTACTGAAGCCAAACAATGACTTTACTGGTGATGCCTTCATGTATGGCAGGTGTTGCCAGTGATTAGTTGAAGCAGTTATGTAAATTATGTATGTGACGTCATCACTGGAGGACTAAGTGGTACCATTGGAGCTGTGGTATAACATCATGGGGGACTTAACTGGTGAATTATTTTATACCATTTCCTACTCTCAGGTAAAATGTTCAGGAACAAGGGAACTAGTCAAAATGATAAGCAGCCAGGACTAGACATAAATGCTAAGTAGTAGATGCAATGGTGAAAATTAATGGCCACTGTCCTATTAGATGGCAGATTTTTTTAAATTAAAAATAGAGATGAGCGAGTAGTGTTCGATCGAGCTGGTATTCGATCGAATACTACGCTATTTGGCATACTCGATTTCGTTCGAGTATAACGGCGATGGCGCACTTAGAATTCGTTTCCCCTCCCACCTTCCCTGGCGCTCTTTTTCCACCAATCAACATGCAGGGGGGGTATGACAGGCACGCTGAGCACGCTGGCAGCGCGAAAACGGCGTCTACATGCATTGGCTGGAAAAACCATGTGACCTCGAATATTAAAAACTCAGCTCTTCCTGCTCGTACGCATATGCTGCGTGAACTTAGTCAGGGACAGAGGCTGGAGAAGGGACAGACAGATTTTAGCTGTTGGATAGGCAGGAGCGTGATTAAAAGCCCTTATCAGGGCTACTACAGTGGACTTCAGTGATAGCTTACTACAATATAGACTTTACAGAGAACGGCTGCTGTATTCAGGGATAGCTGCTGGAGTAGGGACAGAGAGAGGCATTAGTGGTGTATTAGGTGCTCTGCTACATACCAAACTATATTTGACACTACTGCTGTGTACCTTGAAAAATACAATATATAGGCCTTAACTGGCAACTGCACTGTGCGTTCTCTTGCAAAGTAATTTCTCATAACTGTTGTTCATACACACCGTCTGATCACTGAGTACACGGCTGTGTACCTTGAAAAATACAATATATAGGCCTTAACTGGCAACTGTACTGTGCGTTCTCTTGCAAAGTAATTTCTCATAACTGTTGTTCATACACACCGTCTGATCACTGAGTACACGGCTGTGTACCTTGAAAAATACAATATATAGGCCTTAACTGGCAACTGCACTGTGCGTTCTCTTGCAAAGTAATTTCTCATAACTGTTGTTCATACACACCGTCTGATCACTGAGTACACGGCTGTGTACCTTGAAAAATACAATATATAGGCCTTAACTGGCAACTGTACTGTGCGTTCTCTTGCAAAGTAATTTCTCATAACTGTTGTTCATACACACCGTCTGATCACTGAGTACACGGCTGTGTACCTTGAAAAATACAATATATAGGCCTTAACTGGCAACTGCACTGTGCGTTCTCTTGCAAAGTAATTTCTCATAACTGTTGTTCATACACACCGTCTGATCACTGAGTACACGGCTGTGTACCTTGAAAAATACAATATATAGGCCTTAACTGGCAACTGCACTGTGCGTTCTCTTGCAAAGTAATTTCTCATAACTGTTGTTCATACACACCGTCTGATCACTCAGTACACGGCTGTGTACCTTGAAAAATACAATATATAGGCCTTAACTGGCAACTGTACTGTGCGTTCTCTTGCAAACTAATTTCACGGCTGTGAAGGCAAAATATTGTAAAAAAAAAAAAAATGCGGCGGGGGGCTAGCGGAATAGGACGTGGACGAGGACGGGGGCGCGGAAATGCTGTTGGGGGCCTTGTTGAAGCCAGTGGGGATACAATGCGTGCTGGTGAGGGTCAGCCAGGATCCCGCTCATCCAGAATCCCTGCCTTTATGGGACAGTTAAGCAGGGGGCGGGTTACACCGCTGTTGAGGCCTGAGCAGGTTGAACAGGTGGTGCAATGGATAGCCGATAGCGCTTCCACACAGTTGTCCACCAGCCAGTCATCCACACAGTCTCACTCTGACCCTCCTTCCTCCACACCTGGCCAACAGAGTCATCCCACCCTTGACCCCTCCCAGGAGCTCTTTTCGGGTCCTTTTTCAGATGTGCCGGAAGAATCCCAGGAGCTAGGAGAGGAATTTGTTTGTAGTGATGCCCAAACCCTTGAGTTTTCGCCATCTCCTGCTGATGTGGACCCTGAGCCAGCATCTGTTATCATGAGCGATGATGATGATGAGACGCAGTTGCCATCAAGGGAGGCTGTTGGAATGTCCAGTGGGCAGGAGGAGGAGCAGAGTGAGGAAGAGGAGGTGGTGGATGACGAAATGACCGACCCCACTTGGCCAGGGGTGATGTCCAGCGGGGAAAGCAGTGGAGAGGTGGTGGTCTGCGCAGCACCGAAAAAGGCAGCAAGAGGCAGAGGGATGTCCAGAGGCAGAGGGATGTCCAGAGGCAGAGGGATGTCCACAGGCAGAGGGATGTCCACAGGCAGAGGGATGTCCAGAGGCAGAGGACAGTCCAGACAAAGTAGTGAGGCCACAGCCAGCACGGCCGAAGCTGTTCCCGGCAGCGGGCAGTCGCGCGAAGCTCCCCCATCGAGGCCTCGTACTTCTGTGGTGTGGAGATTTTTTAATGTTTGTGCGGATGACAAACTGAGCGCGGTTTGCACACTCTGCCACTCAAAACTGAGTAGGGGCTCTGAGAAGAGCAATCTGACCACCTCAGGCATGCGGCGTCACTTGGAAGTCAAGCACTGGGCTGAGTGGGAGAGAGCAAACGCAATACAAACTGCGCCCGGTCCTGCTGCCACTGCCTCTTCCCCTTTGTTGTGTGCTGCCACTGCGGTCCAGACCTCCAGCCAGGACACCTCCACATCTGCCTCTGCCTCGGCTACTTTGGGGCCTTCTCCTTCAGCCTCCCCTTCCCCCGCCTCTTCGCCTGCACCCTCACACTCCTCGTCCCAACAACTGTCCATCTCGCAGGCGTTCGACCGCAGGCGGAAGTACGCCTCGAGTCACCCCCAAGCCCAAGCCTTAAACTGCCACATCTCCAAACTGCTGGCCCTGGAGATGTTGCCGTTTAGGCTTGTGGAGACGCAGGCCTTCCGCGACCTGATGGCGGCTGCCGCACCTCGCTATTCCGTCCCCAGCCGCCACTACTTTTCCCGGAGTGCCGTCCCCGCCCTGCACCAGCACGTGTCGCGTAACATCAGGCGGGCCCTGAGGTACGCAGTCAGCGCAAAGGTCCACTTGACCACCGACTCATGGACAAGCGCTTGCGGCCAGGGACGCTACATCTCTTTGACGGCACACTGGGTGAATGTAGTGGAAGCGGGGACGGGGTCGCAAACAGAGACGGCCTACCTACCACCCCCGCCCAAGATTGCCAGCATGGGTTCTGATAAACCCCCCCTCCTCCTCCTCCTCCTCCTCCTCCTGTGCCTTAACATCTCCCTCAGCCGCTAGCTGGAAGCGTTGCAGCACTGGCGCGGGGAGACGTCAGCAGGCGGTGCTAAAGCTCATCAGCTTGGGCGACAGGAAGCACAGCGCCCCAGAGGTGAGGGACGCCATATTGCAGCAGACGGAGATGTGGCTGTCGCCGCTGCAGCTAGGACCAGGCATGGTCGTGTGCGATAACGGCCGTAACCTGGTGGCGGCTCTGGAGCTTGCCGAACTCAATCACGTACCATGCCTGGCCCACGTTTTTAATCTGGTAGTCCAAAAATTTCTGAAGACTTACCCCAACCTGGCAGAGCTACTGGTGAAAGTGCGGCGCTTGTGCGCTCACTTTCGGAAGTCAACTGTAGCTGCTGCTAGCTTAAAAAAACTCCAGCAACGCCTCCATTTGCCTGAACATCGGCTGTTGTGCGACCTGCCCACTCGCTGGAATTCCACCTATTCCATGTTGGCCAGGGTGTGTGAGCAGCAGAGAGCATTGATGGAGTACCAGATTATGAATCCACGCGTGCCTCCAACTCAGCTCCCTCAGTTTGCCAACCACGAGTGGCCATGGATGGCAGACATATGCGATGTACTGCGTATCTTTGAGGAGTCCACCAAGAAGGTCAGCAGCGAGGACGCTATAGTGAGCGTAACCATCCCGCTCCTAGGCGTCCTTAAAGAATCGCTCATCGCAATAAGGGAGAACGCATTGCACGCAGAGGAGACGGGGGTAGGAGGAGACGCAACGGAGCTACACAGTCAGACCACACTTTTGTCTGCTTCACGGTGGCAGTTGCAGGAGGAGGAGGATGAGGAGGAGGAGGACGACGTGGAGGTGGCTGTGGAAGAGGAGGAGGATGCTGGCGGCGAGGGTAGCAGTCAGGCTGTGTGCGTCCCATTGGTTCAGCGCGGATGGGGCGGAGAGGAGGCGGAAGAGGAAGAGGAGGAAATGGCAAGTGATCCTTCTGGTGGGGGCAGTGAGGTCATGCCTATTCAGAGTCTGGCACACATGGCTGACTTCATGCTGGGCTGCTTTTCCCGGGACACACGTGTTGTCCGGATAGTGGAGAACAAACTGTACTGGGTCTTCGCACTCCTGGACCCCCGGTATAAAGATAACGTCTCCTCTTTTATTCCGGTAGAGGAGAGGACGAATCGATTGCTGGAATACCAGAGGGAACTCGTGCAGAACATGATGGAGATTTTCCCACCCACCATCGCTGGCGGCAGAGAGGAGAGGGTCTCCCAGAGTCCCACAACATCCATCAGGCCCACAGCCACCAGGGGAACACTCTCCAAGGTGTGGGACACGTTCATGGCACCCCCTCGTGCAACTTCCATCACTGCGGGGCCCGCTATCAGCAGGAGGGACAAGTATCGGCGGATGTTGCGGGAGTACCTGGCAGACCGTAACCCTGTCCTCCCCGATCCCTCGGCGTCCTACACTTACTGGGTCTCCAAGTTGGACACGTGGCTGGAACTGTCCCTGTACGCCTTGGAGGTGCTTGCCTGCCCTGCCGCCAGCGTGCTATCAGAAAGGGTGTTCAGCGCAGCCGGGGGCATTATAACCGATAAGCGCAGCCGCCTGTCAACCGACAGTGCCGACAGGCTGACGCTAATCAAAATGAACAGCAAGTGGATTGACCCGGACTTTGCTTCTCCAACCGTGGAAAGCAGCCAAAAGTGAAGTGCCATCTGTATGAAGTGCCATTTCCTCCTCCACCTCCTCCTCCTCCTCCTCCTTAACCGCCGTAGAATTGCTCCGTAAATAAGAAAAATGTATATGTTTATGGCTCACCTCTTGGGCCTCCACAAAATGTTTAAGAGGTCTCACCTCTTGGGCCTCCTCATAATTTTTAACCGGTCTCACCTCTTGGGCCTCAACATAATTTTTAACCGGTCTCACCTCTTGGGCCTGCACAAAATGTTTAAGAGGTTTCAACCTCTTGGGCCCCCACAAAATGTTTAAGAGGTCTCACCTCTTGGGCCTCCTCATAATTTTTAACAGGTCTCACCTCTTGGGCCTCCACATAATTTTTAACACGTCTCACCTTTTGGGCCTCCACAAAATGTTTAACAGGTCTCACCTCTTGGGCCTCCACAAAATGTTTAACAGGTCTCACCTCTTGGGCCTCCACAAAATGTTTAACAGGTCTCACCTCTTGGGCCTCCACAAAATGTTTAACAGGTCTCACCTCTTCGGCCTCCACAAAAATGTTTAACAGGTCTCACCTCTTGGGCCTCCACATAATTTTTAACACGTCTCACCTCTTGGGCCTCCACAAAATGTTTAACAGGTCTCACCTATTGGGCCTCCACATAATTTTTAACGGGTCTCACCTCTTGGGCCTCCACAAAATGTTTAACAGGTCTCACCTCTTGGGCCTCCACAAAATGTTTAACAGGTCTCACCTCTTGGGCCTCCACAAAATGTTTAACAGGTCTCACCTCTTGGGCCTCCTCATAATTTTTAACCGGTCTCACCTCTTGGGCCTCAACATAATTTTTAACCGGTCTCACCTCTTGGGCCTGCACAAAATGTTTAAGAGGTTTCAACCTCTTGGGCCCCCACAAAATGTTTAAGAGGTCTCACCTCTTGGGCCTCCTCATAATTTTTAACAGGTCTCACCTTTTGGGCCTCCACATAATTTTTAACACGTCTCACCTTTTGGGCCTCCACAAAATGTTTAACAGGTCTCACCTCTTGGGCCTCCACAAAATGTTTAACAGGTCTCACCTCTTGGGCCTCCACAAAATGTTTAACAGGTCTCACCTCTTCGGCCTCCACAAAATGTTTAACAGGTCTCACCTCTTCGGCCTCCACAAAATGTTTAACAGGTCTCACCTCTTGGGCCTCCACAAAATGTTTAACAGGTCTCACCTCTTGGGCCTCCACAAAATGTTTAACAGGTCTCACCTCTTGGGCCTCCACAAAATGTTTAACAGGTCTCACCTATTGGTGCCTCCACATAATTTTTAACGGGTCTCACCTCTTGGGCCTCCTCAAAATGTTTAACAGGTCTCACCTCTTGGGCCTCCACATAATTTTTAACAGGTCTCACCTTTTGGGCCTCCACAAAAGGTTTAAGAGGTTAACAGTGGAAAGCAGCCAAAAGTGAAGTGCCATCTGTATGAAGTGCCATTTCCTCCTCCACCTCCTCCTCCTCCTCCTCCTTAACCGCCGTAGAATTGCTCCGTAAATAAGAAAAATGTATATATTTATGGCTCACCTCTTGGGCCTCCACATAATTTTTAACAGGTCTCACCTCTTGGGCCTCCACAAAAGGTTTAAGAGGTTAACAGTGGAAAGCAGCCAAAAGTGAAGTGCCATCTGTATGAAGTGCCATTTCCTCCTCCACCTCCTCCTCCTCCTCCTAACCGCCGTAGAATTGCTCCGTAAATAAGAAAAATGTATATATTTATGCTCACCTCTTGGGCCTCCACATAATTTTTAAGAGGTCTCACCTCTTGGGCCTCCACATAATTTTTAAGAGGTCTCACCTCTTGGGCCTCCACATAATTTTTAAGAGGTGTCACCTCTTGGGCCTCCACATAATTTTTAAGAGGTCTCACCTCTTGGCCTCCACATAATTTTTAAGAGGTCTCACCTCTTGGGCCTCCACATAATTTTTAAGAGGTCTCACCTCTTGGGCCTCCACATAATTTTTAAGAGGTCTCACCTCTTGGGCCTCCACATAATTTTGAAGAGGTCTCACCTCTTGGGCCTCCACATAATTTTGAAGAGGTCTCACCTCTTGGGCCTCCACATAATTTTTAAGAGGTCTCACCTCTTGGGCCTCCACATAATTTTGAAGAGGTCTCACCTCTTGGGCCTCCACATAATTTTTAAGAGGTCTCACCTCTTGGGCCTCCACATAATTTTTAAGAGGTCTCACCTCTTGGGCCTCCACATAATTTTTAAGAGGTCTCACCTCTTGGGCCTGTACAAAATGTTTAAGAGGTCTCACCTCTTGGGCCTCCACAAAATGTTTAAGCGGTCTCACCTCTTGGGCCTCCACATAATTTTTAAGAGGTCTCACCTCTTGGGCCTCCACATAATTTTGAAGAGGTCTCACCTTTTGGGGCTCCACAAAATGTTTAGAGGTCTCACCTCTTTAGCCTCCACACAATTTTTAAGACGTCTCACCTCTTGGGCCTCCACAAAATTTTCCATGAGCCTCTGGCCAGCCCACGGCCTCTTCCTGCCTTTTGCGGTCCTACGCATCCCTCAACATCCCCACTGCTTTACCTGCTAGACATGACACTGGGCCAGGTCGGGTGACTGACATCTCAAGCGCCAACAATTTGGGCATTTTAAGGCTTCTGCATGTGTTTGAGTTGTTTTTACATTTTAAAGAAGACATGTCTGACCACATCTCACACACACACACAATGACAATTAGGGGTGGGGTCTATTTGCTTTCCCCCTTGCCTATGCCATCTGTGGTTGTCATAGGCAACGTGATTTTAAGGGGTGCAGAATTTTATCTTCTTTTTTGTCTAGTTTGGCTTGGGGTCCATGGCAATGTTGAGGAAAGAAGGTTTCCTTGTATGGTCTCACTTTACAGAGAGGTTATATTGTGTTTGGAGTGTATTGTTGAGAGGCTGTGATAGTGGCGTAATAGTGCGACTTGGGCGCGTTATATGCACCCAGACATGCTTCCCCTGCTGTCCCAGTTGCATTCCAGCAGTGTTGGCATCCTTTTCTGAGGTTCCAGGGTGGACTTGGTGACCTCCAAGTGGTCGAATTGAGATTTCCAAGTGGCGAGCATTTTTTCCCCATAGACTTTAATGGGATTCGATATTCGGTCGAATAGTCGAATTTCGCGGTCTATTCGAATCGAATTTCGAACTTTCGAATATTTCACTACTCGCTCATCTCTAATTAAAAACAGCAAACAACATTTGCAAGTCAATAGCATTCAGAAGACGTTCAATTACAGAAAACATTAGTGTTGAGCGAATCGAAGTTCTCAAAGTGGACTTCGATCTGAATTTCAGGGAAAATTCGAGGTAAATTTCCTCGTGCTTTGAGGTAACTGATTAATTTTTCCCTAAAATGGCAGTACAACAAAAAATTCATACTCACCTCACTCATTTGCATGTGAAAGTCCTCTACAGCCATTTTGATTGAAGATTCGGTGTGAAATCTCGTGCATGGTGACGTAGGACGTCACCATGCCGGCTAGTCTGATGATGTCATCACGCACAGCGCAAGATTTCAAGCTGTATCTTCAAGCAAGATGGGGGTGAGCACTTCGCGAACAAACAGATATGAGTATTTTTATTTTATTATTTTTTTGTAGATTAACCAGCCCCAATGAGGGTGTGGCTTAAGGGTGTGTCTTACATGAAAAGGGCATTGCTTCAACCAAAAGGGCATGGTCTAAGATGCAACATTTTTTGCCAAAATTGCTCTATTTTTCTACAATAAAATTATTTTATAATAAGCCAACCAATAGTTGGCATACAGTTAGACAAAAGTGTCTGTCTCTGCATCACATTTATCATCCAGCTTGTGCCCCTGTGATAATTCAGGTCTAGACAGCCTGCCTAAGTTTAAAGAGGTTTACCTCTGAACCCAGACATATCCCTATTTTCACCCAGGCAGCCCTCCTGATATCCTTTGCCCTGCACTGAATGGAACAGGGCAAAGGTGTTATTTGGAGATCTGGTGACGTCCCAAGCTTCCACCTAGCAGTGAGCCCGGAGATGTCGCCAGGACTAATGGGCGGGCTTTAGCGCTCACTTAGCCTGTAAAACAGCTAGGGCAGCGCTAAAGCCTACCCGTCAAAGTTGGTGATGTCACCGGCAACACTGCTAGGCAGAAGCCTCTGCCTAGCAGTGTAAAAATATAAACAAAAAAGCTCTGATGCTCGTGTCAGGGAGCTGCCTGGGTGAAAATCGGGATATTTTTGGGTTCAGCTCTGAACATGGATAACCACTGTAAATCATCTACAGGATTAATAATTCTTCCCCAATGTATATGATAAAATGGATAGGCTTCATTTATGTCAGTCACTCCAAAACATGCAGCAGAGTTGTACTTATTATTGGGGATTTTCAACTATGTTTATGTTAACATGAGACTCTGGACAAAAGTTAAAAATGTCGCATTTTGTAGCCTTTATGGGCTTCTATGATCCCATAATGTTTTTTTACCTGTTCAGAGAGCCTAAAAAATAAGATATTTTGCCCATATAGCATTTTTTTTTCATGTCAGCACTTTTATTCCCCTGTTCTAAGCATCACTGCATTCTGGCAGTCTATTTATATGCAGATTTGTTTTCATCAGCTTCCTGTTTTGCATGGCTTGTTCCAAGTAGCTAACACGGAGAAGGATGTGAATACTGAAGACAGAGCAGTCTGACAGGTGAAGCAAGCCCTGAGAAATATTACGGAGCAAAGCATGCTGGGAGTGGTTAGCAAATCCTGCAGAGAGATGAGGAAAACAGGAAGTGAGCCATGTAAATATCCTGTCAGGATGCAGTGATGCCGAAGACAGAGTAAGGAAATTGCTGAAATGGATATGGACAAATAAGATACAGTGTTTGGGGTACTCTGGGCAGAAACCCAATCACGGAAAAAAAGTGGTCTAAAATGGCAGAGAAGTGCTCAAAACCCCATATGCTGGTTCGCATATCAAACCAGGGGAGCAAATCCTGCGCCTGTGATCCGTTGCTAACAGCAATCCCCAGCAAACATGCATACAATTGAGAATGCCTGCAGCGGACCACATGTACCACAAAACATCCTACACAAGATAACCAATTGTGCGGATGTGACAAACCATATAATCAAACAAATCACGGAAAAAGGTGCACTGCGATGGTAAATACAATTGATAATATATGGTAAAACCCTCACATTGATGTTAAAATGAGACTTTCACCAATATATTCTTATATCAATAACATACCGGAGCCCTAGCACTGTGTCAAGGTATCTCAGAGTGGCACGGGACCTAATGCTAACCTACCTATGCCATATGGGCAATTGCGGAAGGAGCATACAGGCCGACACACAGCAACCAACTCCTAGTTACCTCCAGCGTGAGATCACACATCCAATGGGAGGAGGGAGGAGACTATGAGTCCCACCTACCAATGACTCATGTGACTCAGGCTGCACAGGTGCACCAGAATGTTACCATAAGATCTAAGTCAAGGCACATTCAAACCTGGAGTTGCCACACCTCCAGGTGTAAATGTACAAACACACCTGGAGGTGTGGCAACTCCAGGTTTGAATGTGCCTTGACTTAGATCTAATGGTAACATTCTGGTGCACCTGTGCAGCCTGAGTCACATGAGTCATTGGTAGGTGAGACTCACAGTCTCCTCTCTCCTCCCATTGGATGTGTGATCTCACGCTGGAGGTAACTAGGAGTTGGTCGCTGTGTGTTGGCCTGTATGCTCCATCCGTTATTGCCCATACGGCATATGTAGGTAGGTTAGCGTTAGGTCATGTGCCACTCTAAGATACCTTGACGCTGTGCTCGGGCTCCGGTATGTTCTTGATTAGGGATGAGAGAACCGAACCGTAACGAACCAGATTCGTTACGAACTTTCCCAAAAGTTCGGTTCGTCACCGAACCGAATTTTGAGAAAGTTCGTAACGAATCTGGTTAAAATAACGGCGACGCAAAATATACGCATATTTATTGAGAATGTACGCTAATGCGTACGCTAATGCGTTAGAATTCATAAAATGCGTACACATTAGCGAACATTCTCAAATATGCGTATATTTAGGGTATGGAATATGCCGTATTCCTTACCCTAAATATACGCATATTTGAGTTTACATTCTCAAATATACGTATATTTTGCGTCGCCGTTATTTTGAGCAAACCGAACCGTAACGAACCAGATTCTTAACGAATCTGGTAAAAAAAAAAACGGCGACGCAAAACTGTACTTTTTTCACAGAATAGACCAGGATACAAGGGATTATTACTCCTATAATCCCTTGTATCCTGGTTTTCTGTGACAAAAGATGTGTGATGTCACCCACACAGACCAGGAAGTGCCTGATCGCGCCGACATTTTGTCAGTGCGTCTTCAGACATCCAAGAGAAAGAAGCTGAATAGATAGAGAGGGAAAAGAGATAGATAGATAGATAGATAGATAGATAGATAGATAGATAGATAGATAGTCAAACAAGTAGATAGATACAGGGAGAGATAGAGAAGAAATAGAAAGGGTTAGTGAGAGAAGCAGGAGAGAGGAAGAGAAAGCTAGATATAGAAGTTAAGGTGATCATCTGACACCACCCTTACATGGGACGGTCAGCGAGAGTCCTCTGCCCCATCCCCTGTTATTAGAATGCCACTCTCCTTTGGGGCACCTTCTGCCAGGGAAATCTTTGCAAACCTTGATCTTCCCTTGGAGTCTCTACCACTTTTTAGTGATGAGGAGGAGGAGGAAGTCCACCAAAGTCAGCGGGTGGAACGTACTGAGACTCCAGAGGAAGTGTTGGCTGTAAGCAGTCAACAGAGCCAGGGAGGGGCATCCAGTGCCACACCTGATATCCTGTCCCAGCCACCGGAGGAAAGTAGCAGTGGTCCTGACTTTGATGATGATGTCGCTGATCGGACGTGGCGCCCTCAAGCAGCATTATCCTCAGCATCATCGGTGGAGGAAATAGAGGTGCCACCAACACAGCAACATCCCACTATTGCAAGCAACCGAGGCACAAGGGGAGGTAGAGAGAAGCTACC
>ONZH01002848.1:0-12128 GCA_900303285.1 Rhinella marina
ATAGTTTCCAGGCTCTGTTTTTGGACCCTTTTTGAATATTGGCACCACATTTGCTATGCCGCCAATCCTGTGGAACACTCCCCGTCAGTATAGAGTCCTTAAATATCAGAAATAAGGGTCTGTCGATTACATTACTTAATTCTCTTAGGATACGGGGGTGTATGCCATCCGGTCCTGGTGATTTGTCTATTTTAATATTTTTAAGACGTTGCTGCATCTCTTCCTGGGTCAGAGAGGACACTTTTAAAGGGGAATTTACTTTTATACTCTGCATTTCATCTGACATTTTATTTTCCTCAGTGAATACAGTGGAGAAAAAGTTATTTAGTAGCTTTGCTTTCTCATCGCTCTCTGCTACTCCCCCCTCATTACTCTGTAAGGGGCCGACACCTTCAGGTTTATACTTTTTAGTATTTATATAATTGAAGAACATTTTAGGGTTAGTTTTACTCTCTTTGGCGATTAATCTCTCGGTCTCTAGTTTGGCTGTTTGTATGTGTCTTTTACATATTCTATTTTTTTCCTTATAGTTTTTCAATGTTTCCTCACTCCCCTCCTGTTTTAGTGATTTAAATGCTTTCTTTTTGTCATTTATTGCTTTCTTTACAGTTCTATTTATCCACATTGGTTTTTTCTTGTTTCTTATTATTTTATTCCTATATGGTATGTACCTCTCACAATTAGATATTAGGATGCTTTTAAAAATACCCCATTTTGTGGCTGTATTTTTATTTTTGAGGACTTTGTCCCAGTTAGTTAGGCCTATGGCCTCTCTTAGTTGGCTAAATTTAGCTTTTTTGAAGTTTGGTATTTTTGTTCCTCCCTGAAGAAACGCTCTTTTGAATGACAATTGGAAGGTTATTATGTTATGGTCACTGTTTCCCAGGTGTTCCCCAACCTGCACACCTGTTGTTCTGTCAGGTCTATTGGTTAATACTAAGTCCAGTATGGCCGTCCCTCTAGTGGGGTCCTGAACCAGTTGGGAAAGGTAATTGTCTTTGGTTATTTCCAAGAACCTGTTTCCTTTATGAGATGTACAGGTTTCAGTTTCCCAGTCTATATCTGGGTAGTTAAAGTCCCCCATAATAACGACCTCATTATGATTTGCCGCCTCGTCTACTACAGACTACTGAGAGAAAAAACGTAGTCTTTAAATGGCGGCTATTGTACCGCAAACCACTCAATTTTTCACTGGGCTGTAGTACATATAACTGAGAGAAAAAACATAGTCTTTAAATGGCAGCTATTGTACCGCAAACCACTGATTTTTTTTTTTTACTGAACTGTAGTTCATATAACTGAGAGAAAATGCGTATTTTATACACTGATGCTACTGTACAGCACACTACAGAATTGTTCACTGGACTGTAGTATATATTACTGAGGGAAAAAATGTATTCCCTAGACTGATGCTCCTGTACAGCACACTACATAATTGTTCACTGGACTGTAGTATATATAACTGGGAGAAAAAACGTAGTCTTTAGACTGTGGCTAATTTAACGCAAACCACTCAATTTTTCACTGGACTGTAGTATATATAACTGAGAGAAAAAACGTATTCTTTAAATTGCTACTATTGTACCGCAAACCACTTAATTTTTCACTGGACTGTAGTATATATAACTGGGAGAAAAAGCGTAGTTTTTAGACTGCGGCTAATTTAATGCAAACCACTCCATTTTTCACTGGACTGTAATACATATAACTGAGAGATAAAACGTAGTCTTTAAATGGTGGCTTTTTTACCGCAAACCACTCCATTTTTACTGGACTGTAGTACATATAACTGAGAGATAAAATGTAGTCTTTAAATGGCGGCTATTGTACCGAAAACCACTCAGTTTTTCACTGGACTGTAGTATATATAACTGAGAGAAAATACGTATTTTATAGACTGACGCTACTGTACAGCACACTACAGTATTTTTCACTGCACTGTAGTATATATAACAGAGAAAAAGACGTATTCCCTAGACTGACGCTACTGTAAAGCACACTACATAATTGTTCACTGGACTGTAGTATATATAACAGAGAACAAACATATTTTCTAGACTGACACTACTGTACAGCACACTACAGACTTGTTCACTGCACTGTAGTATATATAACTGAGAGAAAAAACATATTCCCTAGACTGACGCTACTGTACAGTACACTAGATAATTGTTCACTGGACTGTAGTATATATAAAATGGTCTGTGTGGACCACGTGCTGTCCCTTCTGCTACCAGTCGCTGAGCACAGTGTGCAGCCAAGATGGCGATAACTGCACTACAAGTCCCAGCCAGCATCCAGGAGGAGACAAAAAAAAAAGTTGCTTGTAGCCCTTAGAAGGGCTGTTGGGTTCTTTGAGGATAATTCCTGCATAACCAACATCTAAATTGAGGCCCTAGCACTCTCCCTGACAGACAGCAGCTCTATCCCTAATCTCATGCAGGCGGTGTCTGGCGCGTTCAGCACGGGACCAGATTCTTATATTCCCAGGTCATCTGATCTGGCCAGCCAATCCCTGCTATCGACTTGTAGGGGTCCCACGTGATGCTAGGAGGTACCAAAGACTCTCCTGCATGTTGATTGGCTGAGAAAAGGCGCCTAACATGCAGGAAGAGGAAGATGACATTTCCTCAAGGATCGCTATATGCTCGTCCGAGTATCGAGCATGTACGAATAGCCTAATGCTCGAACGAGCACCAAGCTCGGACGAGCATGTTCGCTCATCTCTAGTGAACAGTAAAAAAAAAAATCGCCTTTCATCTACTGATCTCACTACAGAGTTTCAAACTACCCCTGAAAGTAACAACAGAGATTCATGAAGTACATTGGTCAAGCAGCTGCACACATGCCTAATGCCAACTGCCAAAGCATGTGATATTACAGTGCTTGTGTAAAAATCTGCAGTGAATAACATATTTTTGGCAGCTAAATGGACAAATCAGATGCCCAGAGTATAACAGCTACCACAGTGCATGGCACCTACTTTAAAATTTGGCTCTCTAAAAGTTTCCTGTGCAAAGTGAGGTAAAAAAAGATGGTTTTGTGTGGAGGAACTCGAGTGAGCTACACAGAGTCCTAATCTCTTCCAGCAAAGGCCAGTTTGGTCTGAAGCCCCGTTTTTCAAATCTGACATGTATCACTTTATCTGGTAATAATTCTGGAATGCTTGATTGATCTAAGGGAATCCAAAAAAGTTTTTTCATGACACATCGTGCCTCATGTTAGTGGTGAATTTGAGTTGATATGTTTTACCTTTATTTTAAAAAAATCTAAAATGTACAGAAAATTTGGAAAAATTAGCAATTTTCTAAATTTGAATTTATTTTATTTTAAAACAAATAGTGATTCCTCACAAAGTATTTATTAATTAAAATTCCCCATATGTCTACACCTTCAAGATCCAGTGGGGCTGATGGCTGTACAGCGCGCTGCTATAATCTTTTATTGCAATGCACCATACTGTCAGTATTACACTGACACTAAGCCTGATCAGACCCTGCAGGGTCTGTCAAGCTTAGATACATGACAAGCCTGGATGCCTTTGTAAGGTTGCCATGGTAACCATCTGGTCACTGGCATAGCAGAGTGGCGGCCCAATGAGGGAGAGAGGAAGCCCCCTCCCTTTGTGCTGCAGGACGCTACTGACCACAGAATCTAAAGGGTTGAATGGCCGCAATTGGTGCCAGCACCAATTTTGGAAATTGCAGCAGTGTCAGCTGTATATTACAGCTGACATTGGCTTCTGATGGTGGCAGCTCTGTTCTTGAGCCGCCACCATCGCATACAATACAGAGGTCCACATGAGAGCAGCATAGGCATTGGGAACTTGGAGGCACAGGCGGCATCATGGGCATAACGGACATTGGGGACACAAAGGGGGCAATGGCGATTTTAGGCTCCATAGTGGAGATCAGAGCCTAAAACTAGCATTTTACACTGCCTAAGGTCCGATTGGTTAGTCAGCACAGACTAACCATTCAGAGCGAGCCCTGGCAATAGACCACTCTGATTTGTCTCTTGTCAGCTTTTCCTGTGACTTTATAATGTTGCAGCCCTTGTTAACAGTTCATGTGCACCTGCAATCTGGACTTACAGTTATGTCCAATGCGGTTAAACCTTCAGCATGAACTGGAATGGCAAATGTGAGCCACACCTTATAATTAGAGATGAGCGAGTAGTGTTCGATCGAGCCGGTATTCGATCGAATACTACGCTATTCGGCATACTCGATTTCAATCGAGTATAACGGCGATGGCGCACTTAGAATTCGTTTCCCCTCCCACCTTCCCTGGCGCTCTTTTTCCACCAATCAACATGCAGGGGGGGTATGACAGGCACGCTGAGCACGCTGGCAGCGCGAAAAAAGCGTCTACATGGATTGGCTGGAAAAACCGTGTGACCTCGAATATTAAAAACTCAGCTCTTCCTGCTCGTACGCATATGCTGCGTGAACTTAGTCAGGGACAGAGGCTGGAGAAGGGACAGACAGGTTTTAGCAGTTGGACAGGCAGGAGCGTGATTAAAAGCCCTTATCAGGGCTACTATAGTGCAGTACAGTGATAGCTTTACTACAAGATACACTTTACAGAGAACGGCTGCCGTATTCAGGGATAGCTGCTGGAGTAGGGACAGAGAGAGGCATTAGTGGTGTATTAGGTGCTCTGCTACATAGCAAACTATATTTGGCACTACTGTTCTGCGTTCTTTTTGGCTGCAAAACCCTGTTATATGCCTAGTGTGTATATGCACCATCTGATCTGGCAGTATACTACGGCTGTTTTTTTTTTTTTTTTTTTTTTTTAAATACAGTTTCTTTGGCTCTAGTGTTCTGGGTTCTGTGTGCCTGCAATACCCTTTTTGTATACCAGGTGTAAATACCCACCGTCTGTGCAGTTAGTACACGGCTGTGTACCTTGAAATATACAATATCTAGGCCTTTTAATTGGCCACTGTACTGTGCGTTCTCTTGCTAAATTATTTTAAAAACCTGTTGTAAATACCCACCGTCTGTACAGTTAGTACACGGCTGTGTACCTTGAAATATACAATATCTAGGCCTTTTAATTGGCCACTATACTGTGCGTTCTCTTGCTAAATTAGTTTAAAAACCTGGTGTAAATACCCACCGTCTGAGCAGTTAGTACACGGCTGTGTACCTTGAAATATACAATATCTAGGCCTTTTAATTGGCCACTGTACTGTGTGTTCTCTTGCTAAATTATTTCACATACCTAGTGTAAATACCCACCGTCTGTGCAGTTAGTACACGGCTGTGTACCTTGAAATATACAATATCTAGGCCTTTTAATTGGCCACTATACTGTGCGTTCTCTTGCTAAATTATTTCACATACCTGGTGTAAATACCCACCGTCTGTACAGTTAGTACACGGCAGTGTACCTTGAAATATACAATATCTAGGCCTTTTAATTGGCCACTGTACTGTGTGTTCTCTTGATAAATTATTTCACATACCTGGTGTAAATACCCACCGTCTGTACAGTTAGTACACGGCAGTGTACCTTGAAATATACAATATCTAGGCCTTTTAATTGGCCACTGTACTGTGCGTTCTCTTGCTAAATTAGTTTAAAAACCTGGTGTAAATACCCACCGTCTGTGCAGTTAGTACACGGCTGTGTACCTTGAAATATACAATATCTAGGCTTTTAATTGGCCACTATACTGTGCGTTCTCTTGCTAAATTATTTTAAAAACCTGGTGTAAATACCCACCGTCTGTACAGTTAGTACACGGCTGTGTACCTTGAAATATACAATATCTAGGCCTTTTAATTGTCCACTGTACTGTGTGTTCTCTTGCTAAATTATTTCACATACCTGGTGTAAATACCCACAGTCTGAGCAGTTAGTACACGGCTGTGTACCTTGAAATATACAATATCTAGGCCTTTTAATTGGCCACTGTACTGTGCGTTCTCTTGCTAAATTAGTTTAAAAACCTGGTGTAAATACCCACCGTCTGTACAGTTAGTACACGGCAGTGTACCTTGAAATATACAATATCTAGGCCTTTTAATTGGCCACTGTACTGTGTGTTCTCTTGCTAAATTATTTCACATACCTGGTGTAAATACCCACCGTCTGAGCAGTTAGTACACGGCTGTGTACCTTGAAATATACAATATCTAGGCCTTTTAATTGGCCACTATACTGTGCGTTCTCTTGCTAAATTATTTCACATACCTGGTGTAAATACCCACCGTCTGTACAGTTAGTACACGGCTGTGTACCTTGAAATATACAATATCTAGGCCTTTTAATTGGCCACTGTACTGTGCGTTCTCTTGCGAAATTATTTCACATACCTAATTATATACCCAAATATTGTATTTGCAACCAAAAAAAAATAAAATGCGGAGGGGGCTAGCGGAATCGGACGTGGACGAGGACGGGGGCGCGGAAATGCTGTTGGTGGCCTTGTTGAAGCCAGTGGGGATACAATGCGTGCTGGTGAGGGTCAGCCAGGATCCCACTCATCCAGAATCCCTGCCTTTATGGGACAGTTAAGCAGGGGGCGAGTTACACTGCTCTTGAGGCCTGAGCAGGTTGAACAGGTGGTGCAATGGATAGCCGATAGCGCTTCCACACTGTTGTCCACCAGCCAGTCATCCACACAGTCTCACTCTGACCCTCCTTCCTCCACACCTGGCCAACAGAGTCATCCCACCCTTGACCCCTCCCAGGAGCTCTTTTCGGGTTCTTTTTCAGAAGTGCCGGAAGAATCCCAGGAGCTAGCAGAGGAATTTGTTTGTAGTGATGCCCAAACACTTGAGTATTCGCCATCTCCTGCTGATGTGGACCCTGAACCAGCATCTGTTATCATGAGCGATGATGATGATGAGACGCAGTTGCCATCAAGGGAGGCTGTTGGAATGTCCAGTGGGCAGGAGGAGGAGCAGAGTGAGGAAGAGGAGGTGGTGGATGACGAAATGACCGACCCCACTTGGCCAGGGGTGATGTCCAGCGGGGAAAGCAGTGGAGAGGTGGTGGTCTGCGCAGCACCGAAAAAGGCAGCAAGAGGCAGAGGGATGTCCACAGGCAGAGGGATGTCCACAGGCAGAGGGATGTCCAGAGGCAGAGGGATGTCCACAGGCAGAGGACAGTCCAGACAGAGTAGTGAGGCCACAGCCAGCACGGCCGAAGCTGTTCCCGGCAGCGGGCAGTCGCGCGAAGCTCCCCCATCGAGGCCTCGTACTTCTGTGGTGTGGAGATTTTTTAATGTTTGTGCGGATGACAAACTGAGCGCGGTTTGCACACTCTGCCACTCAAAACTGAGTAGGGGCTCTGAGAAGAGCAATCTGACCACCTCAGGCATGCGGCGTCACTTGGAATTCAAGCACTGGGCTGAGTGGGAGAGAGCAAACGCAATACAACCTGCGCCCGGTCCTGCTGCCACTGCCTCTTCCCCTTTGTTGTGTGCTGCCACTGCGGTCCAGACCTCCAGCCAGGACACCTCCACATCTGCCTCTGCCTCGGCTACTTTGGGGCCTTCTCCTTCAGCCTTCCCTTTCCCCCGCCTCTTCGCCTGCACCTTCACACTCCTCGTCCCAACAACTGTCCATCTCGCAGGCGTTCGACCGCAGGCGGAAGTACGCCTCGAGTCACCCCCAAGCCCAAGCCTTAAACTGCCACATCTCCAAACTGCTGGCCCTGGAGATGTTGCCGTTTAGGCTTGTGGAGACGCAGGCCTTCCGCGACCTGATGGCGGCTGCCGCACCTCGCTATTCCGTCCCCAGCCGCCACTACTTTTCCCGGAGTGCCGTCCCCGCCCTGCACCAGCACGTGTCGCGTAACATCAGGCGGGCCCTGAGGTACGCAGTCAGCGCAAAGGTCCACTTGACCACCGACGCGTGGACAAGCGCTTGTGGCCAGGGACGATACATTTCTTTGACGGCACACTGGGTGAATGTAGTGGAGGCGGGGACGGGGTCGCAAACAGAGACGGCCTACCTACCACCCCCGCCCAAGATTGCCAGCATGGGTTCTGATAAACCCCCCTCCTCCTCCTCCTCCTCCTCCTGTGCCTTAACATCGCCCTCAGCCGCTAGCTGGAAGCGTTGCAGCACTGGCGCGGGGAGACGTCAGCAGGCGGTGCTTAAGCTCATCAGCTTGGGCGACAGGAAGCACAGCGCCCCAGAGGTGAGGGCCACCATACTGCAGCAGACGGAGATGTGGCTGTCGCCGCTGCAGCTAGGACCAGGCATGGTCGTGTGCGATAACGGCCGTAACCTGGTGGCGGCTCTGGAGCTTGCCGAACTCAATCACGTACCATGCCTGGCCCACGTTTTTAATCTGGTAGTCCAAAAATTTCTAAAGACTTACCCCAACCTGGCAGAGCTACTGGTGAAAGTGCGGCGCTTGTGCGCATACTTTCGGAAGTCAACTGTAGCTGCTGCTAGCTTAAAAAAACTCCAGCAACGCCTCCATTTGCCTGAACATCGGCTGTTGTGCGACCTGCCGACTCGCTGGAATTCCACCTATTCCATGTTGGCCAGGGTGTGTGAGCAGCAGAGAGCATTGATGGAGTACCAGATTAATAATCCACGCGTGCCTCCAACTCAGCTCCCTCAGTTTGCCAACCACGAGTGGCCATGGATGGCAGACGTATGCGATGTACTGCGTATCTTTGAGGAGTCCACCAAGAAGGTCAGCAGCGAGGACGCTATAGTGAGCGTAACCATCCCGCTCCTATGCGTCCTTAAAGAATCCCTCATCGCAATAAGGGAGAACGCATTGCACGCAGAGGAGACGGGGGTAGGAGGAGACGCAACGGAGCTACACAGTCAGACCACACTTTTGTCTGCTTCACGGTGGCAGTTGCAGGAGGAGGAGGATGAGGAGGAGGAGGACGACGTGGAGGTGGCTGTGGAAGAGGAGGAGGATGCTGGCGGCGAGGCTAGCAGTCAGGCTGTGCGCGTCCCATTGGTTCAGCGCGGATGGGGCGGAGAGGAGGCGGAAGAGGAAGAGGAGGAAATGGCAAGTGATCCTTCTGGTGGGGGCAGTGACGTCATGCCTATTCAGAGTCTGGCACACATGGCTGACTTCATGCTGGGCTGCTTTTCCCGGGACACACGTGTTGTCCGGATAGTGGAGAACAAACTGTACTGGGTCTTCGCAATCCTGGACCCCCGGTATAAAGATAACGTCTCCTCTTTTATTCCGGTAGAGGAGAGGACGAATCGATTGCTGGAATACCAGAGGGAACTCGTGCAGAACATGATGGAGATTTTCCCACCCAGCATCGCTGGCGGCAGAGAGGAGAGGGTCTCCCAGAGTCCCTCAACATCGATCAGGCCCACAGCCACCAGGGGAACACTCTCCAAGGTGTGGGACACGTTCATGGCACCCCCTCGTGCAACTTCCATCACTGCGGGGCCCGCTATCAGCAGGAGGGACAAGTATCGGCGGATGTTGCGGGAGTACCTGGCAGACCGTAACCCTGTCCTCCCCGATCCCTCGGCGTCCTACACTTACTGGGTCTCCAAGTTGGACACGTGGCTGGAACTGTCCCTGTACGCCTTGGAGGTGCTTGCCTGCCCTGCCGCCAGCGTGCTATCAGAAATGGTGTTCAGCGCTGCCGGGGGCATTATCACCGATAAGCGCAGCCGCCTGTCAACCGACAGTGCCGACAGGCTGACGCTAATCAAAATGAACAGCAAGTGGATTGACCCGGACTTTGCTTCTCCAACCGTGGAAAGCAGCCAAAAGTAAAGTGCCATATGTATGAAGTGCCATTTCCTCCTCCTCCTCCTCCTTAACCGCCGTAGAATTGCTCCGTAAATAAGAACAATTTATATATTTATGGCTCACCTCTTGGGCCTGCGCTAAATGTTTAAGAGGTCTCACCTCTTGGGCCTCCACATAATTTTTAACGGGTCTCCCCTCTTGGGCCTCCACAAAATGTTTAACACGTCTCACCTCTTGGGCCTCCACAAAATGTTTAACAGGTCTCACCTCTTGGGCCTCCACATAATTTTTAACGGGTCTCCCCTCTTGGGCCACCACATAATTTTTAAGAGGTCTCACCTCTTGGGCCACCACATAATTTTTAAGAGGTCTCACCTCTTGGGCCTCCACAAAATCTTTAAGAGGTCTCACCTCTTGGGCCTCCACATAATTTTTAACCCGTCTCACCTCTTGGGCCTGCACAAAATCTTTAAGAGGTCTCACCTCTTGGGCCTCCACAAAATCTTTAAGAGGTCTCACCTCTTGGGCCTCCACATAATTTTTAAGAGGTCTCACCTCTTGGGCCTCCACAAAATGTTTAAGAGGTCTCACCTCTTGGGCCTCCACATAATTTTTTAACCCGTCTCACCTCTTGGGCCTCCACATAATTTTTAAGAGGTCTCACCTCTTTAGCCTCCACACAATTTTTAAGACGTCTCACCTCTTGGGCCTCCACAAAATTTTCCATGAGCCTCTGGCCAGCCCACGGCCTCTTCCTGCCTTTTGCGGTCCTACGCATCCCTCAACATCCCCACTGCTTTACCTGCTAGACATGACACTGGGCCAGGTCGGGTCACTGACATCTCTAGCGCCAACAATTTGGGCATTTTAAGGCTTCTGCATGTGTTTGAGTTGTTTTTACATTTTAAAGAAGACATGTCTGACCACATTTCACACACACACACAATGACAATTAGGGGTGGGGTCTATTTGCTTTCCCCCTTGCCTATGCCATCTGTGGTTGTCATAGGCAACGTGATTTTAAGGGGTGCAGAATTTCATCTTCTTTTTTGTCTAGTTTGGCTTGGGGTCCATGGCAATGTATAGGAAAGAAGGTTTCCTTGTATGGTCTCACTTTACAGAGAGGTTAGATTGTGTTTGGAGTGTATTGTTGAGAGGCTGTGATAGTGGCGTAATAGTGCGACTTGGGCGCGTTATATGCACCCAGACATGCTTCCCCTGCTGTCCCAGTTGCATTCCAGCAGTGTTGGCATCCTTTTCTGAGGTTCCAGGGTGGACTTGGTGACCTCCAAGTGGTCGAATTGAGATTTCCAAGTGGCGAGCATTTTTTTCCCATAGACTTTAATGGGATTCGATATCCGGTCGAATAGTCGAATTTCGCGGTCTATTCGAATCGAATTTCCAACTTTCGAATATTTCACTACTCGCTCATCTCTACTTATAATCCAATAGTAATTTTCTGACATCACAAATGCTATTATGCCTGAAAGGGCAGATTCCCACAGACACATTCAAAATTAATGTAGAAAAAGCCTTTCTAGAAGAGTGAAAGCTGTTATACCCTCAAAAGTGGCTCAATTTAATTATAATACTGATGGTTTTCAAAAGGAATGCCCAGTACGTTTATTTATACTGTCACAAACCAGCGGGTGTGAACCCACTGTGCCATGTGACCAATCTCCTCTAAGGGCATTCTCTAAGTGAATCCCTTGTTCTTCGCAGTACCCCTGATGGTGG
Organism: Rhinella marina; assembly: GCA_900303285.1. Classification (NCBI taxonomy): domain Eukaryota; kingdom Metazoa; phylum Chordata; class Amphibia; order Anura; family Bufonidae; genus Rhinella; species Rhinella marina. The sequence continues at coordinate 11,448 of ONZH01002848.1, forward strand.
GAATGGACTTCCCCGAGGGGAACACCAGGTAGTTACCTTTTGACGAGGATTGGCACACGAGACCTGGGGAACCAGAGAGTACCAGTGCAAGGTACCAGAGGTACAGTCATAGTCAGCAGGCCGAGTTGTAAACAGGAGAAACAGTGCAGGACCAAAGGATGAGGCAAAGGCGAAGTCAAACAAGCAATGGGTCAGGGCAGGTGGCACAGGTGCAGGTCAGGCAATCTTGGTTGGCAACTGGAGAGTCGAGGCAAGCAGACAAGGATCAAACCGGTAGTGTAGTCCAGAAACACAAGTACAGATGGGGTATACAGGAACACAATTACAGATAACAGCAACACTTGATGCTCCAGCACTTGGTAATGGGGTTGGACAACTTATATAGGTGCCGGAGGGCTAAGATTGGTCAGCACTATCACATGTGTAAAACCCATAAATCACAGGAAGTGACACACACTGGCCTTTAAGGAAGTGCTACAGGGAATAAGCTGAAAGCATGCTGTGCCTAGGGCTGGAAGGAAACCGTGGAGCAGATTCCAGGCCAGATGATGCTTGCAAGGACAGAGCCCAGGACTGCTGGAGTGAATGGGAAACACCGGCAGCAGATCACCGCCAAACAAGGTAACAAGTAAGCAGGGGAACATGAGCAGATAGCAACTGCTGTTACATACAAATACATTT
>ONZH01002849.1:0-44902 GCA_900303285.1 Rhinella marina
CCGTGGTTCATCGAGTGGGTAAGGAGAGCGGATACGTGCAGGGTTAAAGGGCAACTCCAGAGAAAGCAGCCGGGCCATAGATCATCAATAATAGCCGCTTAATGACCACCTTATTCTAGGCTGCCGAAAAAAATAAAGTAGGGGTCCCTGGTGCAGAGGAGAGCAGGAGCTCAGATCTCTTAGGACGGCCGCTCCTGCTGTAACCTCCCGGATCTGCAGAAGCAGTTTAACTCCTTAGATACTGCGGTCAGTAGCGACTGTGGTGTCTAAGTGGTTTAGTCGCAGGGAACTGAAGAACTTGTAACCCAGTGAGGAGTCCCGTAGATGCGGTGGCTCGACTATCACTGTGTGATCATCAGGACCACGTGCTGCCTCCTCTTTTTTATGGAATTTGATTTGGGGGATGTTATGGATCCAGCGCCACGTTATGTGTTCACCTACATTGTCTCGGAGGGCCGTCCAAATTCTTCCTTATTTTATGTAAGAGGAGTAGCCTGATTATAATACACTGTACTGCATAAGTAGTACAGTGTATTACAGAAGCCATCAAAGGATCACATGTCAGAGTCCTCTTGTGGGACTAATAGGTGGTTAAGGTAATAGTTAAATAAAGTTTTATTTAAAAAAAAAAAAGAAAAAAAATGTTGAAAAATACTCCCACTTTCACGTATTTGGCATCCCGTGACCGTAACGTCCCGCACTACACAATTATCCCGGATTATTGCTTATTTGCCATGAAAACAATAGAATTAAATGGGGGCTTCTATCCTGTGTATGTGTAACCCCTGGCCGTCGTCCTGACAGCTCCAGTCCCGGATCCCTGACTCCGTCTTCCAGATGCTCGAGTACCTGAGAGAACTTCTTATCCTTCTCTACCACAATTACATCCTGCCCGCGGTGCAGTATTGTGAGGCCGCCCTCCAGAGGACGTGGCAGCAGTATGTGGACTCTTGCAGGTACGTAATCCTTCCCCCACATCACCTGTATTCACCTCCGCCTCTCAGAGCTCGATTCCTGGTTAGGGGAGGTGGCAAACTCACTCTTCCTGTTACTCGGTTATTTCGATCCTGGCGTGACGACGTGTCATCCGCCTGATGTGACTGCGGTGACCGCTGGTCGTCTCAGATGTTATTTCACTAGGGGTGACACAACATTGCACCAGGATTTTTATCACTCCTTGGTGGTCTGCTGTTGGATGCAGCTGTGACCTGAGTTGCTGGATCTTAGCAGACCCTGATCAGCTCTGTGTACAGTATTTTCCACTGTAACTGAGTGTCCTTTAACAGTGGAAAAGTTAAAAAAAAATATTTGTGCCCCCTCTAAGTCTTTTAATGACCTCTTGGGGGACGTATGTGCTTAAAAAAGAACTACTAAAAATATATAATAAAATACAAATAAAAAGAAAAGTATTAAAACGCCCATGATAACTGAAACCGTTGCCGTTATCACCCCGTTCATGCAAAACTGTACATAATACACATCAAAATGACTGATGCAAAATGGAAAACCTATTTTAATTTATTTTGGGGTCAGTTTTCATACTTAGACTGTCTACACCTTCTGACGCAATTTTTACGTATGATTGCATTCTACTCATTTTTGGAGAAAAGTCATATTTTCAATTGGCCTTTATAAAAAAATATTAAGTTCTGTCACAAAGGGTTAACTGTGTCACTGGTACTTTCACTTTGTGCCTATCTAAACTACTGAGAGGCCATAAACATTTATTTAAGCCACATTGTTATCAGTAAGATAAGAACTGAGCTCTGAGTGTTTATAATGTCAGAGATAAGGAGCCCGTCTGTTCCCCAGGTGACGGAGAAGAGAGAAAATCTACAGGCAGCTACTACAGCATCTCAGCTCTGTACAGAAAAAAAGGCTCCATATTTTTAATAAAATAAAATAATATATTGAAAATAATAAAATAATATATGCAATAATAATAATAAAAAAAATATAAATGCCCCCCCCCCCCAAAGGTGAACGTAGCCTTTAACCTCTTAATTACCCCCTTCCTAACCAGGCCGGTTTTTCAGTTTTGTATTTTATATAATTTTTCCTTCTCTACTTTTTGTTACAAAAGATTTCAAGACATTTTTAAATTTTAAAATTTTTTAAGAAAGGAAAAAGTGTGTTACGTTTGTATATTTTACACTCTGTTATTGCTAAAACCAATACATTTTTTAATTTTTTACGAACGAAAGTGGTGGGAGGGTTGCATGTAGTCCGCTATACTACTGCTAATGCTGGTGACTATAGCTAACTTTTTAATTTGGTTTTCTTTCATCTTTTATTTTTAATCTGGAAAAAAATAAAAAATTAACCCCACCGTCGGGACAGGCATGGTTTAAAGGGAACCTGTCATCAACTTTATGTTGACCTCACTGATGGCAGTATAAAGTAGTGACAGAAATGCTGATTTCAGCGGTGTCACTCATGAGCTAATGGTAAGTGGTTGCCCAGAATCAGTATCATAATCATTGCAGCCCAGGCCTTGAAAAGAGTCAAATCTACCTGAGAAGAGTGATGGTTATTCCTAATCTCCTGCTCTCCTGCCCATCTGTTGATGACTGGGAGTTCTCTCCTAGAGAGAAAGGGAGAAAACTAGGTAGAAGACAATCATCATCAGCAGGTGGGCGGGGGGAGCAGGAATTCATGAATAACCGGGACTCTTCTCAGGGGGCCAGGACTCTTCTCAGGGGGCCAGGACTCTTCTCAGGTGGCCGGGACTCTTTTCCAGGTCTAGTGACTGCAATGATTGTGATATTGGTTCTCAGCAAGAACTTACTTTTAACTTATAAATGACAGAGCGCTGAAATCAACTCCCCTGTCTGTACTTTATTCTGCTTTTAGTATGGACAGCATAAAGGTGATGACAGGTTCCCTTTAAGTCACAACCTGCGGGCTCACAGTACAATTTACAGCCAGCAGGGGGCGCTGACATCAAGAATAGCTTTCTCCTTGCCTTACATATGATGGACTGCTGTAGCAGGGCAGCAGAACGATGCCATACGTACGGAGCGCTTCTCTTGGCCTTGGGCGGCCATACTGTGACTGCAGCGGGGTCCCAACAATATGCAGTATCGCAGCGTAACCCGATAATTTTGTACGTTGTGTTGCAGTTAAGGCCTTACCCCCATGAGGTATAAAGTCAGGCAGTGGTCAGCAGAAGGTTAAAGAATAAGGAGCTATGGTCAAGAAAAAAAAGTGACTTTTTAAAAATATTTTCTGCTCAGTTTTCCCCAAATAAGACTAAAACAAAGAAAGTACAAAACTTAATATAAAAGCTCTGGGCGTCCAGCAAAAAGCATAGTAAAAATGATGGATAGGACTGTTAAAAGGGGTCTGATCATGAAAGGGTTAAGCCCGCAGAGTTGGACGTGTCCTGTACGGCAATTTATATATCACGTTTTGTTTTCTTTCCGTGCAGCGGGAAGGTGACGTGGGACTGCACCAGGGCTCACCTGACCAACATCACCCACTCCTCCTGGAGGTTCCTGCAGAACACCACGTTGGCCATTAAGGACTGGGCGGTCGCCATGATCTCCACTCACTAGACCGGGACCTACAAAGACTTTATCATCGGCTTCTCTCCCCTCCCCCCTCTCTGAGTCTGTGGGTGGCATCTCACCTGCACTGGGGACCAGGATAATGACTGGTGCGGATATTTTAGGATCAGACACACCTCCCCCCTCACCCCTGAGTTTTGTGATTGAGTTTCAGGGTCAGTTCAGGAGCCGGCAGAATCTGTATGTTACGTGCTGAGGTCTTCCTCTAGAAGACGACGCCTGTGGAGCTTTATTTGGTGGTGACTGTGACATTTGGGTTCCTGTCCTTTTCCTGTCGACCTCCTCCTTGATTAGTCCCACTGTGGACACCACTGAGCCGTGGTCTTAGCCATATTTTTTTGGTTCATTTTCTCATTAAATATATGTGTGTCAGGTCTTGTGCGCGGCTCCGGCTCTGCAGCGTCTGATGTCTTCACAGCTCCTCTTATATCATCCCAGAAGACGCTGAAGAACCCGGTCTGCAGATAATGGTGCCTCGCATGTCCCCTCACAAGTGAACCCTTCGGACTGACCTGGATTCCTGCGTTGTATGAAATGTGGTCTGATTGTTATCTAAGTCACAGACAAACACAATGTAACTACGCTAATAACACACGACTGTACCGCTATGTCTTCTATGGAGTCATTGAGTAACTGAACCCTGGAATTTTATGTCCTGTACATCCCACCTGCAGCAGTCACCATCTCTGAAAGCATCCTGCACAGCAATGAGGGGGAATTGTGGACCAGTCCTCCCCGCAAATGTGTAGAGTCCTTGTGTGCACATGTCATTATCTCCATAGGGTTCAGGTCAGGATTCTGACTCTGTCATCCCAAAATACAAATACTCTTCTTTTTCAGCCGTCTTTAAAGGGGTTCTCTGGGAATTAAGAAAATTAAAATAATACTTAAATATTACTTAAATATATTCCCAAATACCTTTCATTAGTTATAATGGCTCGTTTTGTCTGGGGAGCAATCATTAGGAGAAATAAAATGGCCGCCATCCTATTAGTGCACACAGAACCTGTCCTAATCACACAGGAGGAAAAGTTACTTCACAACACTGAGGTAAAGAGCTGCCTCATCCTCCTCTCTGCTCTGCTTGTCAGGGATTATGATCCTGAATACAGATGATAAGATCTTCAGCTGAATCTCTGTAGGAATGGAGTCCATGAGGAGACATGAAGTACAGAGAGGACGGACAGGACAGACTGTGGTAATGGAGACTGCAGACAAGAGCTGCTGCTCATCAGCCACATCCCCACCTCCTCTGTGTACTTTGTCTCCTCATGATCTCCGTTCCTGCAGAGATTCAGCTGAAGATCTTATCATCTGTATTCAGGATCATAATCCCTGACAAGCAGAGAAGAGAGGAGGATGAGGCAGCTCTTTACCTCAGTGTTGTGAAGTAATTTGTCCTGCTGTGTGATTAGGACAGGTTTTGTGTGCACTAATAGGACGGCGGCCATTTTATTTCTCCTATTATAACTAATGAAAGGTATTTGGGAATATATTTATAATAAAGTAATATTTACATATTTTCATTTTCTTAATTCCTGGCCAACCCCTTTAAGTTGATTTGCTTGTGTGCTTTGAGCAATTGTCTTATTGCATCAAGCAAATGTCTCTTCAGCTGGAGGTCATGGACGCGGCCCTTAGCTTCTTTTCTAAAATGATTTTCATAAACCTTACAATTCATGGTTCCTTCAGTGCAAGGCATGCAGACCCAAGGCAGCAAAGCAATTCTAAACCTTGATGCCCCCTCCACCATGCTTCACAGTGGCGATGAGGTTTTAGTGTTGGTGAGCGTTTATGATAAAAACGTCCACTTTTGTCTCATTAGCCATAGAACATATTCCCTGAAGCATTGTGGAACATTGAGGTGGTCTCGTGTTTATTGTGGACAGCAGAGCCTGCCCTCCTGGTGCCCTTCCATGATCACCATTTTTGTTCTGTGTTTCGGAAGCTTTTACAGCTTCTTGCATCTCTATGATAACGTCTTCTGAAAATTTTCATCAAGGCGTGACTGGCGTTAACCAGTCTTTCTTGAGAAGAACAGATTGGTCAGTAACCAGGCTTTGTGTGCCTTTGTGAAAGGAAAGAAAGGGATGCAAATGAACTCTTAATGAGCTCCTCCTCTGATGCCACCAGATGTAAGGCAGTTCTCCTATAAGTCAATGTTGGACCCTCTATATAGGCCTTGAGACATGACTAAGCCAGCATCTCATCTGCAGACAGCTGTTTCAGGGTGATTGCCCCTCATCAGGGCAGAGCAGAGAGTACTGGCTTAACTGGGTGAGAGGCCAAGTCAGGATTTGAGGGAGGTGTACTAACTCTCCTTGAGGAGAATCGGCATGAGGAGACTTATAGGCCATACATACCAAGGAGAGAAAGTACACCCCCCGCCCAATGTCGCACATTTATTGTGCTAATAGTCAATCGCACTATGACTGGCTGCAACACAACACTCCCAGATCACCTCACAAAAAGCACAATATCAAGAGATCAAAAAGTTGTATGTACCCCAAAATGGCACCAATGAAAACGTCACTTCATCGTGTAAAAAACAAGTCCTCACTCAAGACATTTGCCAGAAAAATGTTGAAAAAACGACACAAAGGCGGTATTTTTTTCTAAAAAAAAAACAACCAAAAAAACATATTGGGGACTGCTGCATCTGTAACGACTTGTATCACATGATCTATCCTGTCAGGTGAACGCTGAAAAATAAAAATAAAACTGTAAAAACAGCAATTTTATGGTCACCTCACACCCCCACACAAAAAAAAATCAGAATATCTTGTGATCAAAAAATCTTTATGTAGCTGAAATGTAATGCAATGAAAATGTGAACTCATCCTGCAAACGAGCCTCACACAAGACCATAACCAGAAAAATTAAAAAAAAAGTGGCGATACAAAAACAATTTTATTTTTCAAACATGCTTTGTGTAAAAGTACTAAAGTGTAAAAAAAAAAAAACTATATAAAACTGGTGTCTCTGTAAGCGTACTGACCAGCAGAATAACATTGTTCCCGCTCCGTGTACTCTGCCATAATAAAACCCCAGAGGAAATAAGTGATCAAAAAGTTATAGTTAAAGTTAGAAAAACCCCATAGGGTTGTCAGAAAATGTCTGTACTGGTCCCCAGAGGACGTTCAATAACATGGCGCCCGTAAACCAATCCATCAGAATTGGCGCTGCATTAAGAAGCTGGCCTTTCCCTTCTGAACCCTGCACGGCGGTGTACGTCCACACTTATTATTTCACCACAGAGCCTCTACAGTTGTCAGCACAAGATACGTAAATCACCACATTGGGCCTCAAAAGCACATGATGCTCCTTTACCCTGGAGCCCTGGCAAAAAGGTTAGGGCCACATGTAGGGTGTTTATAAAAGCACGGCACAATAATTAGAAGGCTTGCATTTCACACTGGCATATGCTGAGCATAACATATTGGTCACTGAGATGGCATATCTGTGGAAAAATTTCAATTTTCACTTGGAAGGGTGTAGTTTCCAAAATAGGTAATAGCAGTATTATAGTAGTTATATTCTTGTACATAGGAGCACTATTATAGTAGTTATATTCTTGTACATAGGAGGCAGTATTATAGTAGTTATATTCTTGTACATAGGAGCAGTATTATAGTAGTTATATTCTTGTACATAGGAGCAGTATTATAGTAGTTATATTCTTGTACATAGGAGCAGTATTATAGTAGTTATATTCTTGTACATAGGAGCAGTATTATAGTAGTTATATTCTTGTACATAGGAGGCAGTAATTATAGTAAGTTATATTCTGTACATAGGAGCAGTATTATAGTAGTTATATTCTTGTACATAGGAGCAGTATTATAGTAGTTATATTCTTGTACATAGGAGGCAGTATTATAGTAGTTATATTATTGTACATAGGAGCAGTATTATAGTAGTTATATTCTTGTACATAGGAGGTAGTATTATAGTAGTTATATTCTTCTTGTACATAGGAGCAAGTATTATAGTAGTTATATTCTTGTACATAGGAGGCAGTATTATAGTAGTTATTATTATTGTACATAGGAGCAGTATTTAGTAGTTATATTCTTGTACATAGGAGCAGTATTATAGTAGTTATATTCTTGTACATAGGAAAGCGTATTATAGTAGTTATATTCTTGTACATAGGAGGCAGTATTATAGTAGTTATATTATTGTACATAGGAGCAGTATTATAGTAGTTATATTCTTGTACATAGGAAGCAGTATTGTAGTTATATTCTTGTACATAGGAGCAGTATTATAGTAGTTATATTCTTGTACATAGGAGCAGTATTATAGTAGTTATATTCTTGTACATAGGAGCAGTATTATAGTAGTTATATTCTTGTACATAGGAGGCAGTATTATAGTAGTTATATTCTTGTACATAGGAGCAGTATTATAGTAGTTATATTCTTGTACATAGGAGCAGTATTATAGTAGTTATATTCTTGTACATAGGAGCAGTATTATAGTAGTTTATATTCTTGTACATAGGAACAGTATTATAGTAGTTATATTCTTGTACATAGGAGGCAGTATTATAGTAGTTATATTCTTGTACATAGGAGCAGTATTATAGTAGTTATATTCTTGTACATAGGAGGCAGTATTATAGTAAGTTTATATTCTTGTACATAGGAGCAGTATTAATAGTAGTTATATTCTTGTACATAGGAGCAGTAATTTAGTAGTTATATTCTTGTACATAGGAGCAGTATTATAGTAGTTATATTCTTGTACATAGGAGCAGTATTATAGTAGTTATATTCTTGTACATAGGAGGCAGTATTATAGTAGTTATATTCTTGTACATAGGAGCAGTATTATAGTAGTTATATTCTTGTACATAGGAGCAGTATTATAGTAGTTATATTCTTGTACATAGGAGGCAGTATTATAGTAGTTATATTCTTGTACATAGGAGCAGTATTATAGTAGTTATATTCTTGTACATAGGAGCAGTATTATAGTAGTTATATTCTTGTACATAGGAGCAGTATTATAGTAGTTATATTCTTGTACATAGGAGCAGTATTATAGTAGTTATATTCTTGTACATAGGAGGCAGTATTATAGTAGTTATATTCTTGTACATAGGAGCAGTATTATAGTAGTTATATTCTTGTACATAGGAGCAGTATTATAGTAGTTATATTCTTGTACATAGGAGCAGTATTATAGTAGTTATATTCTTGTACATAGGAGCAGTATTATAGTAGTTATATTCTTGTACATAGGAGGCAGTATTATAGTAGTTATATTCTTGTACATAGGAGCAGTATTATAGTAGTTATATTCTTGTACATAGGAGCAGTATTATAGTAGTTATATTCTTGTACATAGGAGACAGTATTATAGTAGTTATATTCTTGTACATAGGAGGCAGTATTATAGTAGTTATATTCTTGTACATAGGAGCAGTATTATAGTAGTTATATTCTTGTACATAGGAGCAGTATTATAGTCAGTTATATTCTTGTACATAGGAGCAGTATTATAGTAGTTATATTCTTGTACATAGGAGCAGTATATAGTTATTCTTGTACATAGGAGCAGTATTAATAGTTATATTCTTGTACATAGGAGCAGTATTATAGTAGTTATATTCTTGTACATAGCAGGCAGTATTATAGTAGTTATATTCTTGTACATAGGAGCAGTATTATAGTAGTTATATTCTTGTACATAGGAGCAGTATTATAGTAGTTATATTCTTGTACATAGGAGACAGTATTATAGTAGTTATATTCTTGTACATAGAAGCAGTATTATAGTAGTTATATTCTTGTACATAGGAGGCAGTATTATAGTAGTTATATTCTTGTACATAGGAGCAGTATTATAGTAGTTATATTCTTGTACATAGGAGGCAGTATTATAGTAGTTATATTCTTGTACATAGGAGCAGTATTATAGTAGTTATATTCTTGTACATAGGAGGCAGTATTATAGTAGTTATATTCTTGTACATAGGAGCAGTATTATAGTAGTTATATTCTTGTACATAGGAGCAGTATTATAGTAGTTATATTCTTGTACATAGGAACAGTATTATAGTAGTTATATTCTTGTACATAGGAGCAGTATTATAGTAGTTATATTCTTGTACATAGAAGGCAGTATTATAGTAGTTATATTCTTGTACATAGGAGCAGTATTATAGTAGTTATATTCTTGTACATAGGAAGCAGTATTATAGTAGTTATATTCTTGTACATAGGAGACAGTATTATAGTAGTTATATTCTTGTACATAGAAGCAGTATTATAGTAGTTATATTCTTGTACATAGGAGGCAGTATTATAGTAGTTATATTCTTGTACATAGGAGCAGTATTATAGTAGTTATATTTTGTACATAGGAGGCAGTATTATAGTAGTTATATTCTTGTACATAGGAGCAGTATTATAGTAGTTTATACTCTTGTACATAGGAGCAGTATTATAGTAGTTATATTCTTGTACATAGGAGGCAGTATTATAGTAGTTATATTCTTGTACATAGGAGCAGTATTATAGTAGTTATATTCTTGTACATAGGAGGCAGTATTATAGTAGTTATATTCTTGTACATAGGAGCAGTATTATAGTAGTTATATTCTTGTACATAGGAGCAGTATTATAGTAGTTTATATTCTTGTACATAGGAGGCAGTATTATAGTAGTTATATTCTTGTACATAGGAGCAGTATTTATAGTTAGTTATATTCTTGTACATAGGAGGCAGTATTATAGTAGTTATATCTTGTACATAGGAGCAGTATTATAGTAGTTATATTCTTGTACATAGGAGACAGTATTATAGTAGTTATATTCTTGTACATAGGAGGCAGTATTATAGTAGTTATATTCTTGTACATAGAAGCAGTATTATAGTAGTTATATTCTTGTACATAGGAGGCAGTATTATAGTAGTTATATTCTTGTACATAGGAGCAGTATTATAGCAGTTATATTCTTGTACATAGGAGCAGTATTATAGTAGTTATATTCTTGTACATAGGGGCAGTATTATAGTAGTTATATTCTTGTACATAGGAGCAGTATTATAGTAGTTATATTCTTGTTCATAGGGGCAGTATTACAGTAGTTATATTCTTGTACATAGGAGCAGTATTATAGTAGTTATATTCTTGTTCATAGGGGCAGTATTACAGTAGTTATATCTTGTACATAGGGCAGTGTTATATTTTTTATTTGATTTATAATAATGATGACACAAGATGCATCATTCAATACAGAAATCTTTATTAATATCTCTATCTATACATTAGTTCTGTACAGGCCGCTGGGTTTTAAACTACACACAATTTACAAGAAGTCAGACAGTAAGTGAATATACAGAGTTGTTAGGCCAAAAGTTACTGAACACCACATGTCTGTCACTTTCTCATTGTTCTGTGTATTGTCCAGTCGTGGAGCCCGATGCTTACATGGAAGATTTATCAACATTAAAATAAATAGGAGAATAATGCTAGGGTCATTTCTAAAAAGGTTAGAAGATAGGAAGAACATCACAAGTTCCCACGGCTGCATCTTCACATCATGTTGTGCTATTAGGATGGATATTTTATATGGACATTTGTCAGCATAGGAGGGGAGTGTGAGCAGGGGAAGACCTCCATATATCCAGAAAGTTTTAGATATATTTTTGAAGGTCTAGCATAGCTTAAAAATGTGTAAAAAAAAAAAGAGCAATAATACCTTACTGATCCCTGCCATTCCCATTCTGACGCTTCTTTGTTCACCTGCTGATCGCTACGTCCTGCTTCTGAGAGAAATGCATCTAGCTGTGCAGCTAAAAGGGATAATAATTAGGCTGAAAAAGACATTAGGGAAGCCCAACAATGCATAACCATTATGCAAACTTCTTTTTTGAAAACTCAGGTCCACTTTAAGGTGTGTCTCTTAGCAATGTGATTCACTTAAATGGGAGCAGTGTTGCAGTATTTATGGCCACCACACAATGTATGACGCTGTGCTGTTATGGTCCGTGTTTCAGACTGCAGCAGCTCGATTAAACAGCTGATCAGCGGGAAGCCGGGAATGGCCATACATTTTACATGGCGGAAAATATCTTTAATTTTGTATTCTTATTTAAAAGTGGTCACTAGAAGGGGGAAAATGTTTTTTTCACTGGGACATGGAATCCCTGTGATATCATTAATGATGTCTTGGGTTCCTTAGCACTTCTGTATTAAAGGCCACCATTAAATATTATTTTACTATAATTCAGCATCAAAAACTAGTGATTTTTGTCATTTACTTTGTGTTACAAAAATGCTGCAGTTGTGAGAAATTCATTATAATGGTGCCTCCTGGTGTTTAATCTGTATAGTTATGTGCACTGCCATCTACTGAGGTGCTTGCACATGCTCAGTGCTGTACTTCAACTGCAACTAGCCGCTGAGAAAGGACACACCCCTCTGAGCTGTGATACGAAAATAGTTGCAGCTGAAAGGACACACCCCCTGAGGCGACATCCTGAAGAGAATCTGGCAGAGCAGTTGGAGCAATGAATGGAGATCTCTGGATCCATGTGAGGTACAGGGCTGGTTCTAGCTTTGTTAGAAAGAGATTGTCATGTCCTATATGATGTCTGATATTCACGCCTGTTTTTAAATCATTAATGGGATTACCCCTTTAAGGAATATGGAATTTAAAGGCTATGAGCACTTTTGGGGCAATTTTTTTTACTAATTTTGGGCTAAAAAGCATTTTTTCAATTGGTCTTTATTAAACCTTTTCAACTCCACGCACAAGTTGGCCGAATTATGAATTAGCGGCCTTCAGGAGTAAGGACCATGCCATTAACCCATTCATTGACGGGGGCGAGGAGTTACTACATCTTTACAGTGACGTAAGCTTTGTTCTGCTTATACATGGCTGCACATCATCTGCATAGTTCCTACATGACAAAATTCTAGCTTCCTGTAGTCAACACTAGAGGGAGCTCTGTTGTATGAACTGCACTGGAAGTCTATTTCCATGGAAACCTACAGGACCTTCAATGTCAGTGTCACATAGACTGACTCGTAGGCCGCAGAGCTTTTTGTGAATCGGCTAGTAAGGGCGAAGGTCACATGGGTGAATGGAGCTCCTAATTCTACAGTCTTCAAATAGGGCAACAATAAAAAAAAGTTGTTTTTTTTAAGGAGAGCCTGGGGAACATCAATATCCTAATATGGCTTATGAGTCCAATTAAATACTAAATGAGGACAGTTTGGTTCAGAGGTCCTCACCCTGGAGATACAGATACAGCTCTGCTTCTTTACATGGAGCACGTACACAGGGAAAACAAACTCCTCTCTGTAGCTTCTGACCCTGTGGTCAGTCTTTGGGAGGTTCTTCGATAGCAGATTAGGGGGGAAAGAAGGATAGAGCATGTTGGAGTGGAGCTACTGCAAGAGATACCGGGCAGCAGGATGTTCCCCTTTTCCCCACTGAAAACACATGCACGTGGAACTGGACACGAACGTGTACGGGGGAACCAATTTGATTTTCGGTCATACTGAGTTAACACGTTAATAATCATTCCTGCCGACATACAGATGCACAGACAGTACTCCCCTAGTCCTACAGAAAGAAGCTGCAGTACTACTTATGACCACTAGAGGTTGCTGCCTCCAATCTATGTGCTCTTCCATTTAAACCATAGAGTTTGTATAATATCTGTTTTGTAGACTATTCTATGGCACAATTCATAGACACACACGAAAAATAGGGTGGACCTACAACCAGTCGCATGTGAGGTCAGAACACATTGGCCATCAGTGGTTCTATAACGTATGAGTAAAGATCTGTCTAGAAGGCTACGTTCATGAGCCCTAGGGCTACGTATCCACAAGTAAATAACGGGTTTCTGACCCTTAGAATAAGTATAAATCAGTCTATAGGACGGTGAGCACCAGTACAGATTAGTCTACAGACAGTATATGACAGCGACGATACGTACAGATCAGTCTATGACGAAGTCTCAGGGTCACTGTACTTTCTGGTTAGCTGGAAATTGCCTGTTTTTCAGTCACAGTCAGCACCCTAGGCCCCAAGTGTGTGGTGGTTCCTATGTTGTAACAGCACATAATAGATATTTTCAGTGTCAGACTTCAACCCCCTAGTGATACTTCATTTCAGGTTTCAGTTTCCACGTGCTCAAGGTCATGTGATAACCAAACTGCACCCACGGTGCCAAAAGAAATGATGCATGATGGGACACCACGAAAACACATAAGAATAAAGGATTTACAAAGGGTTTCCATCCTACAATTTTCAAGTCTAATCATCTTTGGTCTTCTACAGGAGGTCACCAACTTAAAAATATGTGGTGGCTGGAGTTTCTACCTTCCAATTAGATTACCGCTGTTACACGTTACCCAATATTTGGAATTTCATTCCAAAAATTACGTTGTTTTGTAACTTAACCCCAGCATGCAAAGTACTAGTGCTTTTCAGAATCTGGTATGAAACCATTACGGGCCAGAGTGTATAAAAATAAAGTGAGAAGAAGACGCAAATAAACCCCCATCTGAGCGTCAACGTCTTGGATCCATTAAGACCTCTCCACAGATCTGCAACTTTCCACTCGAAATTTGCAGAACTGACTTAAAACTATTAGTAACTGAGTTTATAAAGTGTCATGGAAAACACCCCCTCACTTTTCTGGCCATAAAGTCTTCCACGTGAGCTTTCTACGCTCTACCAGCCTCTGATGGGACTTCTGGTGGCCGAGAAGACTGGTCTTCTGACGAAAGCTCTTGCCACATTCGAAGCAAACAAAGGGCTTCTCCCCAGTATGAGTTCTCTGGTGGACAGTAAGATGAGAGTTGACACTGAAGGTTTTGTGGCACACGGGACACTGATAAGGTCTTTCTCCAGTGTGTGTCCTCAGATGGACCTTTAGATGGTAGGATTTAGTAAACCTCTTGCCACACACCTGACATCCATAGGGACGCTCTCCTGTGTGTGTCCTCTGATGGACTTTCAGGTGTGCGCTCTTGTGAAAGCGTTTCTCGCATACAAGGCACTTGTACGGCCTCTCCCCTGTGTGGATTCTCTGGTGAATTTTCAGTTTGTAAGAGTTAGAAAAGCCCTTCCCACAGTCTCCGCAAATATAAGGTGCTGGCAAGCTTCTGATAACAGGTCTGGGATGTGACGGGATGATGTAGTCTTCTGCTTCGTTCTCTGGTGGCCCACATGTCCATGTCGTATGGACCGTCTGGTGTAAGAGAAGAGTCTCGCTTTCGGTGAAGCTCTGTTGACACTCGGAACACTGGTATGGACGAGCTTGCGTTGGGCTCGATGGGTCTATGAAGTCATAGGCACATTCGGATATGGGCTGACCTATCCGAAATATGGACTGGCACTTCCTGGGACGAGGGAGTCGGATTGGTGATGGGTTGTCCCATTCTTCAGGAGACCCATTTTCTAGTGTTAACTCATTAGGCCGAAAGTCCGTCAGACGTTCCTCAGCTGGACTTCTGATGAAACCATCATCTGTGGAGACAAAACCAAGACTGATATTGCTTTTCTTTCGGAGTTGTCAAGACTGAAGACCTATTTTTGGGTAAGTCAGTATGATAATAAGCATGGTTTAGTGTCAGCTACTCAATGTCCTGATGATATAAGGAAGAGCGCAACACAAATGTTACGTCCTTCTTGATAAATGGCAAAGAGGGATCACGTGGCTGGATTTTACATGGGCTGATAAGAGAAAGATTCATCCCCAATCAAGGCCTACTCGTTAGCTCCACTTACATGCAGGAAGATGATCGTTACTACGATTGTTCATCCCCATAGTTTCATTGTCTGTCGGCAGCACATCACTGTTTACACAGGACTCACCAGCACATGTACAAGCCCAATTTGTTGGGGTTGAGTTTCGTAAAATGCTTCTTCCAGATAATTGGCCTGATCCTCGGCCTTCTGAAAGGGGCCTTTGGTGACACCTATCCAAAGACAGCTGATCCCTCTCTGACAATCTGTCGTGAAGGCCATACCATTTGAAACCAAGCTCTTCAAGAAAAATGTCTAATTTCTAATAATCCGTAACGAAGGCTTTAATAATATGTTTTATTATTGTCACTATTATCATCATCATCAACACATTGTCTAGGTCCTCCCAGGAGAAGAGATGAGAGATTGCTCGGGTTGGTTCCTGCGTGGACTGACCTTCATGCTGCCCGCCGCTCAGGATCTCATTGTGATTGGTCTCCTGCACATTCAGCCAGAAGGGCTCCGCGCTCCCGTCTATAGTGACGGATATTCCTGTTCCTATGACGTCATCCCCTGGAAGGTGGAGACAGAAAAAAAGGACTCTTGTCCGTTATCTTGAGGCTTTGAAGCCAACCGCAAATTCCCTGATCAAGCTGGAAGTCCTCTGTGATAAATGGAGGCCTAAACTTGTAGCCTCTACTATCTGTTGTATTATTGTATGCAAATGTGTGATTTTTTTTCATGGTTTGCTTTGTAGCCATTTGTGTTAGGCCACTTTCACACTAGCGGCAGCACGGATCTAGCGGGTAAAGGGTCCCGCCGGATCCGTGCCGCCGCAGGTGCACGTGTGCGGCCGGAACCGCGCTCCGGCCCCATTCAGTGTAGTGTAGATGTAGTGTAGTGAAGGGAGAGACCGGTGACACCGGGGCCGGGTTACCTGGAGTCTTGTCCGTGGGAGAATAGTGCAGCGGACCATTGAGAGGGAAGATTCCAGCGCAGAGCACAGCAGCCTGCACAGCGCCACCTGCTGGACCTCCAGAGGAAGTGCAAGGTAACGGATCCATCATGAACTCCATTGAAAGTCAATGGAGGACGGATCCGTTTATTAGTGTGTCACACTGAATGGATCCGTCCCCATTGACTTGCATTGAAGGTCATTCCGGATCCGTCTTGGTGCCGATGCCCGGACCGGAGAGCAAACCGCAGCATGTTGCGGTTTGCTCTCCAGTCTGGAGACGGAACGGAATGCGTCAGTTCAGTTTTGTCCCCATTGACGATGAATGGGGGCAAAACTGAAGCGTTTTATTCCGGTATTGAGACCCTATGATGCAACTCAATACCGGAAAAAGTAAACGCTAATGTGAAAGTAGCCTTACCGTGTGTCTGCTAAAAGCCTGTCTACTTGCGAGTAGGGCGCTGTTGGGATTTCTATCAGCCCTTACAATCTGATAGATAGTGGCAGGGTGTTCGGGGTGTAGGGAAGGCTATGTTGGGGTGTGATTTAGGCTAATTCTGCAGCCTGAGAGTAGGGGACGTGTAAGATTGAGTATGTGAAACCCAGGTCACGTGACAGGGCGGTCTCGTCCGTGACATCCTCAATACTCACACCGGTAAAATGAAGTAACAACCACTGTGGATCCATGAAATGACTCTCGATGCAGTTCTTCAACCCTTTCAATTACTCAAGGATCACAATCTGATCCAATTTAGGGTTGAGATTACATAGTATGGAATAAATAATAGGATGAAGGGTCCCACAAGTACCTATCTACATGTACATCACAGAGGTAGGTCAGAGGGTATCACAGACAGCAAGTATGAATGGCGACCAAACAAGACCAGGGGGTCAGGGTGCTCAGACACATGAGTCTCAGCTCAAGGACCTCTCTCCAGTATCTTACCTGACATGTCTCCATCCAGAGGTTCGGGGTCAGGACAGGCCTCAAACACCAGCTCGTCGGGTTTAATCCGCAGGAAAATGTCCGGCTTTACAATGGGAACATCTGAATGAACACAGAACAGTAAAGACTGTCCAAAAAAGTGACGGTTACTAATAGACAGTGACCCTGAGGGCTCAAGTCTCACCACCACTGTATACAGCGTCTTCTGTCCTCATACGTCTCCACGCTGGTATATGTATACTGTGTAAAGAGTCTCCAACAATTACACATCTACCCAACTGGATGTCTGCCCTGAAGAGGCTTCATGGATCTACGTGTTTCCTGGTTTAACACTGTTTCCTACCGTCATCTGTGTCCATGGTTGTATATAGTTACCGCACCTATCATCATGCGTGTCCATGGTAATACTCTGATTTCTACCCCCAGATGTCCCCATGGTTGTACGTACAGTGTAACATGAATTCATGTGTCTCCACCAAAATTTGTTTCCACAGCTGGAAATAACGTCTCCTACACCAAAGAGTCCTGTTCCTCAATGACTGTGTGGTTCTGCACTCGAGCATCTCCCCAGTCATACAGCCTCCAACACTAACACACCACGGAGGTAGTCACCATGGTCGTAAAGACGCTCAAGGGCCTCCATAGGTTTATAGATTCTCCCTCAGTCAAATGTTTTGAGAGGTTGTATAGTCTGAACACAGGCGTTTCCACAGTACAATGTCTCCTACACCGACATGTCCTCCTGGTGCACAGAGTCTCCAGTACTCAGCTTTCTCAGTGGTTGTCTTGTCTTCAGTACTAGCTCCTATTGCGTCCCCTACACCTGTATCTCCTATACTTTGGAGTCTCTGGTGAGCCTGGTTGACCTACTATAAGATGTGTCCCAGCCTGGAAGTTGCTTCATCGACTTCCTGGTGAATCTCGCTCTCTACGTTGTCTGCTATAATGTCCTCTCTTGGGATATTAAAGAAGAACTCCCGCAAAAAAATGTATTCCATGTCCTGCTAGAAATGTACATGATGTATTCTGTAGTGAATGTCATTTTCTTACCAGTGTCTGGATTTGTGAGTTATATCTCTCTGATGTTTCTCATCTGTGTCATGTGACCAGGAATCAGACTCACCAGATCACACAGCATCTTATGTGTGGACAGGAAGTCTAATTCTCTATGCATTCCTATGGGAGCCTCACTTTCAGTCTCATAGGAATGAATAGAGAAGTAACTGGCTTCCTGTCCTGGGTCAGTTGGAGGTCAGGGAGTTGGTCACATGACCCAGCTACAATAAGAAGAGAGGGGATAACTCACAAATACAGTCTCTGATAAGAAGATTACATTCACTACAGATTACATCATGGGAGTTCTTCTTTAAGCCTTTGATTTCGGGGTTATGAAGAAGAATGAAGGCTAAAGCTACTTCAGCCACCAGTGGAGCCCCTTCATTATAACACCCTCACCTGAGGCGGCAGGACTCTCCCACACCACAGGGTGCTCCAACTTCTGAGGAGCAGAAATGTCATCCTCCACCACCTCCCGGATCCATAGCGAGATGTCTGGGTTAAAAACAGGGGCACCTGCGAGAAAAGCATCATCAGGACCAAGCCGGTGACTACCAAACTTGCTCCTCAGTCTACTGAACCCTTCCATGAACTTACCCGCTGTCAGTATATTTTTCTGCTCCTTTGACTTCTCACCGGCCGGCGATACTTCCTTTATTTCATCTACTCGCAGCAGTTGTTCCGGGTTCAGGATGGTGTAGCCTATCGGAAAATACAGTCACATATACGTCTGTACCTTATACATAGTTGGGTCACATTAATTTGACCACCAGCTCCGGAGCCCCATACACAGTAGGTTAGACACACGTCTGGTGTCCCCGGGTCATTCTAGTGTGGAACTGCTCCACTGCTGGGTGTTGGTCGCCCTCACGCACCTTCACAGCCGACGCTCACCTCTCACATCAGTGGCACGTTGCTTATTCACAATGCTGCCATTTGTCCTCTCACCATACACAATTACCACAGCACCATGAGAACAGTTCACACTGCGCAGGTTCAGAAATACTTCACCTGGAGCCAGCCACACCTTATATACCCACCGAGCCGGCTCAGCACACCTTATATACCCACCAATCCAGCTCAGCACACCTTATATACCCACCGAGCCGGCTCAGCACACCTTATATACCCACCAATCCAGCTCAGCACACCTTATATACCCACCGAGCCGGCTCATCACACCTTATATACCCACCGAGCCAGCTCAGCTCACCTTATATACCCACCGAGCCGGCTCAGCACACCTTATATACCCACCGAGCCGGCTCAGCACACCTTATATATCCACTGAGCCAGCTCAGCACACCTTATATACCCACCAATCCAGCTCAGCACACCTTAAATACCCACCGAGCCGGCTCAGCACACCTTATATACCCACCGAGCCGGCTCAGCTCACCTTATATACCCACCGAGCCGGCTCAGCACACCTTATATACCCACCAATCCAGCTCAGTACACCTTATATACCCACCCAGCCGGCTCAGCACACCTTATATACCCACCGAGCCGGCTCAGCACACCTTATATACCCACCGAGCCGGCTCAGCACACCTTATATACCCACCAATCCAGCTCAGTACACCTTATATACCCACCGAGCCGGCTCAGCACACCTTATATACCCACCCAGCCGGCTCAGCACACCTTATATACCCACCGAGCCGGCTCAGCACACAGACTTCCGTCATGAACTACGCGCTGCTGATGTAGTAAGTGGTCAGAATAATGGGACTCGACTGTGTAATACAGACAGTATAGGGAACACATGCAGCACCTCAGCTGAGGGAGATGTGGTGTTTTCTTCATCATACAGATGAATACGCATGTTTCACAATGCACAGCTACAGGACATGTTCTTCTAAAGCTGGCCATACATTTGAGACCACAATCGGCCACACTGCGGCTGATCAGTCAGGGATCGTCCCTACTACCCATTAAAAAAAACCTCCTGGTCCTTGACAATGGCAAATGATCCCCACATCATGCCATAAACATGCAGCTTCGGCCAACAACGGACAAAATTTTCCAGCATGGCCTATCACATTTTCGGCAGACAAGAGCCTACCATCGGCCACTGTGAACAACTTGCCACTCCGGCCTACTTTTATCTCATGTGGGGCCAGCATTAGATCCAGAGAAATAAGAATCCTGAGAGTTAGGAGAAAAGCAGCGGAATAGTGAATATCTCTAGGAGCGTGACAGAAGTATAAAGCATGAGGGAACTTGTGATGGAGAGGAATTTAGTTGTCTATGGGATGGATTTGGGGTCTTCCTGTATGTAAAGGAGTCTTCTCACCCATCGACAGCAGAGTAGTGTGGATCTCCCGCATCACATTCTTGTACAGCTCCTTCTGCCAGTCCTCCAACACCCCCCACTCCTCAGCCGAAAAACAAGCCGACACATCATGGAAGGTCACCAGGGCCTACGGGATGAGGGAAGGAAAAAAAGACACCATTCAAGAGACTGATACAAAATGAGATCACATATGGCTGACACCATGTGAGGCTGACATCACGTGAGACTGACACCATGTGACTGAGACCACATGAGATTTCATGAGACTGATACCACATGAGACTGACACCACTTGAGGCTGACACCATGTTGGACTGACAGCACGTGACTGACACTACATGAGGTTGACACCACGTGAGATAGACATAGGGTGAAGCTGGCTCCACATTGGACTGACAACACCTGAGGCTGACACCATGTGAGACTGACAACACTTAAGGATGACACCACAAGAGACCCACACAACGTGAAACTCACAAGATGTGAGACTTACACCACTTGAAGCTGACACCACGTGAGATTGATTACATGTGACACTGACACCACAATAGACGGCTACCACATGAGGCTGACATCATGTTAGGCTGATACCACATGAGGTTGACACCAAGTGAGACTCACACCACATGAATCTACCACATGAAACCACCCCCACGCTAGTCTGCCACCATTCCACTCTCATCCTCCATAAAGTCTCCTATGAATTAACACACAAACAATGAAACCTCCTGAAAGGAGCTTTTGGAAACGTGTTATTTTCTTACCCGCACTGAGACCTCATGGGGCAGGATGGCAGCTTCCATGGCACAGAAACCGGGATCAGCCGAGTCCGACATGTGCACCGTGGTTCTAAGGCTTTAAAACAAATGGAAGGGATGAACAGAGTCTAGATATACAGATGAATCACTGTATAATGCTCTATAACGTTATAAGAGACATTGTGCTTCATGGTCCTCCTCACACAGCTGATGGGTTTGCTAAAACATATTAATATAGACAATCTTCTTTGAGTTGAACACAAGATCTATTGTGTTTAGTATTGGACACCAGTATAAACCACAGGTCAGTGAAGACTGAATACAGTACACAATACTGGATACCAGTGACTGGGTGTTGTACGTGGTTCCACCAAGCCACAATTGGTTTGGCATGGACTACACTGGGGTGCCAAGTCTGAGAAATCTGCCTGTTTCTTCACCTTTAATCCTCACATGAAGGTTTGGACTTTCCCGGTCCTCGGGGTAGTCACTACCTGGTGGCAGGGGAGCTGAAGAAATAGTTGCGCTGTCAGGAACATAGCCAGAATCAACACCACAAAAGCGAGAGAAAGAACGAGTTGAGGGTCAACAGCAGGAACGAGACAACAAGTACAAGGCAACGATTATGAAGGCTGAACAAAAGGGGACTCCAAGCATCAAGCCAAGGTCAGGATCAAAATGAGAGAACGATCAATAACAATAGCATAATAACTAAACAAGGAAAGTACTTTAGATTGTGGACAGAGTGGAAAGTCCAGAGTCCTCTCCAAACCATCCACCAGAAGATTCTAGAATGGAGGGACAAGAAGTCTTGACCTTAACAGAAAATATTCTGATGACCAAGAAACAAAGGGAAATGTCGGAAGTGTTGTAGGTCCGAAACGATCTTCAGACAGTAGGTAACCTGATTGATGTGGTTGAGCACTTGGAATGGTCCACGGACGTAAGGAGCGGGTTTAAGGGCGTGGACCATAAGCCTTATATGCTTAGAGGGGTTCAAGACTTTATATCTGGGAGCATTATGAGTCTATCCTCTCAATGTTTTAAAATGAACCTTTTCACTTTGGTACCAGAGAGATGTAAGGATCTACAGACCTCGGTCCAAATGTCCTGAAATTTCCTGTGGAGATTCATAACGGTTGGCACCTGAGGCTTGACCACAAGGGGAAGAGGAAGAGATTTCTCGAGAAGTTGATTAATCTGTCTACCAGTTACTCTGTAGATGGTAACTGGCAGAGACAAATCAAGGGATCTTCATGGTTCAACACAATGCTCTCCAGAACTCAGAAACAAATTACACTCCCTAATCAGAGATGAAGTAGGCAGCGAGTACGGAAGATCTCCGTGAAAAATATCTGATTCAATCATTGAGCCTAGGGCAATCGGCAGTAGACAGGGTCATGAAGTTACCATTATAAAGAAACAATCCACTATGATCCAGATAGTTGTGAGCCAGACGTACAGTGGGGAAAAAAGTATTTAGTCAGCCACCAATTGTGCAAGTTCTCCTATCCAAAGATCACCATACCTACTGTGAAGCATGGGGGTGGCAACATCATGCTTTGGGGCTGTTTCTCTGCAAAGGGACCAGGACGACTGATCCGTGTACATGAAAGAATGAATGGGCCATGTAACCCTTCCATCACCAAGGACATTGAAGATGAAATGTGGCTGGGTCTTTCAGCATGACAATGATCCCAAGCACACCGCCAGGGCAACAAAAGAGTGTCTTCGTAGAAGCATTTCAAGGTCCTGGAGTGGCCTAGCCAGTCTCCAGATCTCAACCCCATAGAAAACCTTTGGAGGGAGTTGAAAGTCCGTGTTGTCTAGCGACAGCCCAAAAACATCACTGCTCTAGAGGAGATCTGCATGGAGGAATGGGCCAACATACCAGCAACAGTGTGTGCCAACCTTGTGAAGACTTACAGAAAACGTCTGACCTCTGTCATTGCCAACAAAGGATATATAATATAAAGTATTAAGATGAACTTTTCTTATTGACCAAATACTTATTTTCCACCATAATTTGCAAATAAATTCTTTAAAAATCAGACAATGTAATTTTCTGGATTTGTTTCCTCATTTTGTCTCTCATAGTTGAGGTCTACCTATGATGTCAATTACAGGCCGATCTCATCTTTTTAAGTGGGAGAACTTGTACAATTGGTGGCTGATGAAATACTTTTTCCCCCACTGTAAATATCCATGACCTTGATCCAAGGCTCGGCAGAAGGAGAATTTAGGGTGACTGTAACAAAAAAGAACCAAGCACCAGCAAAGTAGAGGCTGCCTTATAAAACATTTGTCTAAATTCTCCTGCATACATGTGGACATTGCCTTAGTCTTGAGTAAATGGTTTTTCACGGCTGGCTTCTCATGGCCAGGAACACTGCATATACCACAATCATAAAGACGTCGCTCTGAAAGGACGCTTGAAGATGTTAACAAAGCCTTGGCTCTGGGGTGGAATTCCAAACATTGGAGAAGGTGACATGACCAGAACGTGATCGATAATATTCTGTCTTGGAAGAAACTGTTGGAAGACCACCAGTAAGTGATTTGACCAGAGTACCAGTCAATAACTGGAGTATCATGTCTGAGCCGGGGCAGTCCAAGTAGTACTCGGGTGCTGGAATGGCAATGGACTTGAAAGGCAATTTTTTTGACGGCTTGATAGGAACTGTATGGTTGGATGAGAGAGTATCAGGGTGATCTCTCGGTTTCACCAGGCCTTTGGGGGTTTCTAAAGGCAGAGGCTTTGTGTTCGTTGGGGCATCTTTGCTCCTCTGCTGACAAAGGTCTATGACCCAATCACCTTGAGCTATGACTGGTAGATTATTGAAGGCTGAAGTCACGTGAGGGAAGCGGTGGACGCGTTCCTTCTGCTTAGGTCTCTCCTGGAAACTCCTGGTAGTCATAGAGTTTAAACCATTCACTACTGGAGGTCGGTCACGCCCTGCCAACTCAACTTTCATATGACCCACTAATTCTTTCTAGAATGTTACGACCAGGACCTTGCTGGTCCATGTTTAGATGCTAACTACGGAGACTCCTTGTTTGGGGCAAGGAACAACCGAAGAAGCTTGAGAAGCACGACGTGGTTTCTTGAAGACTCTCTGAATCAAACCTAAAAAGGTGGAAAGAGAGGAAACGATTGGTCCACGGCTTTACTCAGAGTTGTAGTGGTGGAGCTGAGGTGAGCTTTGGGTAGAGTCGGTAGAAATGTACCTACTCCAACTATGATTTCAGCACAAAAATATTACATGGTGGGAATGAAAACACTGAAAGGCCTGATGTTACCATGATCATACTGTAGTAATTATTCCACATGAGCCATTTATGAAGGAGATGGAGACAGACATGACCATAAAGGAGAAGCCAGAGCCTCTCCTGTGAGCATGCAAATTGAGTAGGAAACTTTAAAATTTTTCTTACACAATTGACCACGACATCTGAAGTCTTTTACCAGGAGCTCCTCATAACCAAACGGCCAACCTGTGATGAGATCTTGGGAGCCGTTTGGTTGCTATAAGAGCTTCCCAGGCCTGCCACATCAAAGTCCCTATTGGGTTCTGCCTCTAGCAAAGCTCAACAGGAAGACAGCAATTTCCCATAGACTGCAAAGGTAAACCAGTAGAAGCCAATTAATCATCGCATGTTTAAGTCCCTAAGGGAGGGCTAAAAATAAAGTTAAGTTAAAAAAAGTTTAAAAATATAAAATACTAAAAACGCAAAAAGAATTACAAATTCAAATAACCCTTTCCCTACTTTACATATAAAAATATTTGTATGAGCACATTGAAAAAATATAAAAATATTTGTCCCATACAGTGACCACTGTAAAAGAAAAATGGATGAATCCCTGTTTTTGGGTTGCTTCGAGTCATAAAAATACAAAAATTAACAAAATGTGATCAGAAAGTCACACATACCTCAAAATGGTATAATAAAAAACTACAGATCGCATCACAAAAAAGCCGTTACACAGCTCCATACATGGAAATGTAAAAAAAAGTCCTGGGGGTCAGAACATGGACACGCAAAGAAATATCTGTCAAAGTTTTTACATTTTTTTAAAGTATTAAAACATAAGAAAAACTATATATCTTTATCACTGTAATCATACAGACCACAGACAAAGGTAACATCATTTTCATCGAACAGTGAAAACAGTGGAACAATTTAGTTTTTTTCCCCACAATTTCTTCTTATTTAGCATTTTTTTTCAGATCCCCAATACAATATATAGAATATAAAAAATTGCCATAAGAAAATACAAGTTGTCTCACAAAAAAGTGTCATACAGAAAAATAAAAAAGTTACGGCTTTCAGAAAACAAGGAAGAAAAATGAAAATTAAAAAATGAGAATTCTTTATGACTTGAAATTGGAATTACAGAATATACTGTACACTAGCTGCTTAACCTTTAAGATCCTCTATTTATGGGTCCGCTAAATTATGGTGGCGCAAGAAGATGCAAAAGAGCTGTACAGGGAGCCCCTGCTGGGCCACGTGTCCATATCCACTGAAGCGCACAGGTAATGTCTGGTGGTAAGATCACAGATGTCCAGAGATAAGCGAGTAGACAACCGGCACCACCGGCCTGCAGTTACACTTCGCACCACAATTGGTGTGTGTCAGGAATAAGGTCCAACTTATCCTTAGTTATTATAAGGTTTGCAGTGATATTATGTGTTTTATGGTTATATGTCGTGGTGTAACATATTCCGGTGTGACTTACCTATATATACAGTGTGTACTTATGTATTCGTATCTGCGTAGTACAAGGCCAGCAGCCATGTTGGGGGTAATTGATTGATGAATGGATTTAAAGGGGTTATCCCATGAATAATGTAAAAAATGAAAATCAGATGCTATATAGTACATGGCAGTCGCTTTCTAACAAAGCTAGAACCAGCCCTGTACCTCACATGGATCCAGGAGATCTCCACATTCATTGCTCTGCTAGATTTATATCAAGCTGACAGCTCAAGGGGAGTGTCCTTTCCACTGCAGCTCAGGAGGAGTGTCTCAGCTCTACCTATCACAGCTCAGGAGGCGTGTCTCAGCTCTCCCTATCACAGCTCAGGAGGCGTGTCTCAGCTCTCCCTATCACAGCTCAGGAGGCGTGTCTCAGCTCTCCCTATCACAGCTCAGGAGACGTGTCTCAGCTCTCCCTATCACAGCCCAGGAGGCGTGTCTCAGCTCTCTCTATCACAGCTCAGGAGGCGTGTCTCAGCTCTCCCTATCACAGCTCAGGAGGCGTGTCTCAGCTCTCCCTATCACAGCTCAGGAGGCGTGTCTCAGCTCTCCCTATCACAGCCCAGGAGGCGTGTCTCAGCTCTCTCTATCACAGCTCAGGAGGCGTGTCTCAGATCTCCCTATCACAGCCCAGGAGGCGTGTCTCAGCTTCTCTCCTAGAGTTCCCACAGCTCAGGAGGCGTGTCTCAGACTCTCCCTATCACAGCTCAGGAGGCGTGTCTCAGCTCTCCCTATCACAGCTCAGGAGGCGTGTCTCAGCTCTCTCTATCACAGCTCAGGAGGCGTGTCTCAGATCTCCCTATCACAGCTCAGGAGGAGTGTCTCAGCTCTCCCTATCACAGCTCAGGAGGCGTGTCTCAGCTTTCCCTATCACAGCTCAGGAGGCGTGTCTCATCTCTCCCTATCACAGCTCAGGAGGCAGTTGAAAGATGAAACTGAGCATGTGCGGCCTTCTCAGTGAGCAGGTCAAAGAAATAAGACATTAAGTGGTCCTATACAGATACATTTTACTGAATAACTCAGTAACTATACAAAATTTTTAATGACATGCAATTACAAAAGTGTTCAGATCCAGGTGCTGGTTTGAAAACTGTAGAATATTTTTTATGGGACAACCCCTTTAAGGCTGCATAGAGAGTTGAGCTGTCTGCCTAGTTCCTGGAAAACAGCCAAACTGCTCCCTGGGAGGTAGTTAGCACCAAGGTGCTAATGAGGATTGGCCCATTTGTGTATCACCGAGCAGACGACCGAGCTCTTCAGGTCAGCAGGGGGGAGATCTTCATAACTTGTTCAGGAGGGGCGGATGTCTCCAGAATGCAGCTCATCACCTCTGGTATAATGGGGGCATCGCATGGACACCAGACATGGCGTATCAGCTCACCTTCTTAAAAGAAGGATCTCACCTTCCGAGCGTCCTGGACGTGTCTTGTTTGATATGCTAGGACTCGGAACGGTGAGATATGAATTATGAAGAAGGGCTGGGGCCTGTATCTTTTGGATATTTTCACACCTGTTCCCTAGATGGCCAGGGGGCAGGCTGCATGTGTAATGAAGCTCAGCCCAGAGGGGCGGAGTCAGAGGTGTCAGGGAGAAGCCCCTCAGGCCGGCCCCTTCAGGAAAGACATAAAAATGTAATCCCTGGCATATCTGGGTGTCACAAAGTGGGAGATCCAATCACATTGGTTTGTGCACCATTACTCTGCCCAAATCTCTGGGGAGGAAGGACTTTTACAACGCATCTCCTAAGTATCAGAACTTTCTATGTTTTCTCCTTTTTATTTCACAATTGCCGTTTATGTCTCTTGTTAATCATTTTTTGTAACCAAGTGCTGTCTAATTTCCATACATTAAACCTAAAAGTTTGAGGGTTTGTCTTGTCACCTTAAGAACCTGTTAGCTCCTGAAGAGTGTGCGTGCAGTCTGAGGCTGGATGTTACTACCGTGTGTGTGTCTGCTGGAGAGTGGAACCTCAGGGGTGTCCTGTCCACCTTATAACGGACAGGTGGTGGCGGCAAAAGTTCATTGTTATTGCGTGGTTGTGCTCGCAGGCTTCAGGTGCCGTTTTATGCTGGAGTTACGGCCCGGAGCAGGGAGTAGCAGCGTGTGAGGGCGTGAGGTGAATCGGCCTGAAGGACTTGGGCAACCCTTGTCACGTGATGCGGTGGGCTGGTCTGGTGCCCGGAACGTGACAAATTAGATATTTTCCCAGTTGCCCTGGTGAAGATACAGGCCCCAGCCCTTTTTCATAATTCATATCTCACCGTTCCGAGTCCTAGCATATCAAACGGGACACGTCCAGGACGCTCAGAAGGTGAGAAGATGAAGGCGAGCTGATACGCCACGTCTGGTGTCCATGCGATGCCCCCATTATACCAGAGGTGATGAGCTGCATTCTGGAGACACTTCCCCCCCCTCCTGAACAAAAAGGAAAGACTTAAATTATTCTTCATTCTCTGGTTAGGATTTCCCCCCTGCTGACCCGAGGAGCCCCGGCGTCTGCTGTCCTCTTCCTGAAGTGTGATCCACATATGGGCCAATTCTCGTTAGAACCTCGGTGCTAACTACCTCCCAGGGGGCACATAATATCACTTCAAACATTACAATAACTAAGGATTAGGTGGTCCTTATTCCTGACATTGACTATACTAAGGTGTGGGGGTCTATAGAGTTTCCTAGTTCACACTTAATGTAAGGGGGTATGCATTATCCCTGTCAGATACAATGGCTACAGCCCCAGAGTAGTCACTGACTAGCAACAGGAATCCTGAAAAAACGGCTGTGTCGTAAGGAACGCCAGCAGCGCAATCAAGAAGTGACGAGACGGGACTGTAATAAGATGACGGGCCTGGTAAATAACAGCAGGACAGCGACAAAGTGACAGTGTAAACTGGAGGCAAGGTGGAAAGGTCGGAGGCCCTTTGTAAATATGATCCCAGGTCATCCAGGAGTGTTGGCTGCTTGTCCTGACAACCCCATGAGGATGGCGGAGCCACAACAGACAGAGAAGAGAACTCAGCAGTCCACATATCAGGAAGCTTCCAAATCACAAGGACCAGGAACCGGACAAATACAGAGCTCCTGCTCCGGGTACTGGGGGACACGTAATAGACCGAAGATGGAGCACCGAGAATGACGGGCAACAAAAACATCCAAAACAACCACAAAATAGAAAGAACGCCATCCTGATAGTGACCCCAGGTTATAATTAACGAACTGTAGTTAGTGACTGTCACTGCTCTTTAATTAGTGTGATAATTAGTGACTGTCACTGCTCTCTAATGAGAGATAATTAGTGACTGTCACTGCTGTTAATGACGTGTGATAATTAGTGACTGTCACTGCTCTCTAATTGAGTGAGATAATTAGTGACTGTCACTGCTCTCTAATGACTGTGATAATTAGTGACTGTCACTGCTCTCTAATGACTGTGATAATTAGTGACTGTCACTGCTCTCTAATGACTATGATAATTAGTGACTGTCACTGCTCTCTAATGACTGTGATAATTAGTGACTGTCACTGCTCTCTAATGACTGTGATAATTAGTGACTGTCACTGCTCTCTAATGACTGTGATAATTAGTGACTGTCACTGCTCTCTAATGAGAGATAATTAGTGAATGTCACTGCTCTTTAATTAGTGTGATAATTAGTGACTGTCACTGCTCTCTAATGACTGTGATAATTAGTGACTGTCACTGCTCTCTAATGAGAGATAATTAGTGACTGTCACTGCTCTCTAATGACTGTGATAATTAGTGACTGTCACTGCTCTCTAATGACTGTGATAATTAGTGACTGTCACTGCTCTCTAATGAGTGTGATAATTAGTGACTGTCACTGCTGTCTAATGACTGTGATAATTAGTGACTGTCACTGCTTCTTAATGCTATGATAATTAGTGACTGTCACTGCTCTCTAATGACTGTGATAATTAGTGACTGTCACTGCTGTCTAATGAGTGTGATAATTAGTGACTGTCACTGCTCTTCTAATGAGTGTGATAATTAGTGACTGTCACTGCTCTCTAATGACTGTGATAATTAGTGACTGTCACTGCTCTCTAATGACTGTGATAATTAGTGACTGTCACTGCTCTCTAATGACTATGATAATTAGTGACTGTCACTGCTCTCTAATGACTGTGATAATTAGTGACTGTCACTGCTCTCTAATGACTGTGATAATTAGTGACTGTCACTGCTCTCTAATGACTATGATAATTAGTGACTGTCACTGCTCTCTAATGATGTGATAATTAGTGATGTCACTGCTCTCTAATTAGTGTGATAATTAGTGACTGTCACTGCTCTCTAATGACTGTG
Organism: Rhinella marina; assembly: GCA_900303285.1. Lineage (NCBI taxonomy): Eukaryota > Metazoa > Chordata > Amphibia > Anura > Bufonidae > Rhinella > Rhinella marina. The sequence continues at coordinate 30,392 of ONZH01002849.1, forward strand.
ATAATTAGTGACTGTCACTGCTCTCTAAATGAGACTGATAATTAGTGACTGTCACTGCTCTCTAATGACTGTGATAATTAGTGACTGTCACTGCTGTCTCTAATGACTGTGATAATTAGTGACTGTCACTGCTCTCTCTAATGAGTGTGATGAAATTAGTGACTGTCACTGCTGTCTAATGAATGACTGTGTGATAATTAGTGACTGTCACTGCTCTCTAATGACTGTGATAATTAGTGACTGTCACTGCTCTCTAATGACTGTGATAATTAGTGACTGTCACTGCTCTCTACTGCTCTCTAATGACTGTGATAATTAGTGACTGTCACTGCCCTGTCTAATGACTGTGATAATTAGTGACTGTCACTGCTGTCTAATGACTGTGAATAATTAGTGACTGTCACTGCTCTCTAATGTGACTGTGCTCTCTAATGAATTATTGATGACTGTCACTGCTCTCTAATGACTGTGATAATTAGTGACTGTCACTGCTCTCTAATGACTGTGATAATAGTGACTGTCACTGCTCGTCTAATGACTGTGATAATTAGTGACTGTCACTGCTCTCTAATGACTTGTGATAATTAGTGACTGTCACTGCTCTCTAATGAACTGTGATAATTAGTGACTGTCACTGCTCTCTAATGAGTGTGATAATTAGTGACTGTCACTGCTCCTATGAGTGTGATAATAGTGACTGTCACTGCTCTCTAATGACTGTGATAATTAGTGACTGTCACTGCTCTCTAATGACTGTGATAATTAGTGACTGTCACTGCTCTCTAATGACTGTGATAATTAAGTGACTGTCACTGCTCTCTAATGAGTGTGATAATTAGTGACTGTCAACGCTCTCTAATGCTGTGCATAATTAGGACTGTCACTGCTCTTAATGACTGTGATATTAGTGACTGTCACTGCTCTCTAATGAGCTTTGTTGATAATTAGTGACTGTCACTGCTCTCTAATGACTGTGATAATTAGTGACTGTCACTGCTCTCTAATGACTGTTGATAATTAGTGACTGTCACTGCTCTCTAATGAGTGTGATAATTAAGTGACTGTCACTGCTCTCTAATGAGTGTGATAATTAGTGACTGTCACTTGCTCTCTAATGAGTGTGATAATTAGTGACTGTCACTTGCTCTTATGAGTGTGATAATTAGTGACTGTCACTGCTCTCTGAGCTGTGATAATTAGTGACTGTCACTGCTCTCATGAGTGTGATAATTAGTGACTGTCACTGCTCTCTAATGAGTGTGATAATTAGTGACTGTCACTGCTCTCTATGAGTGTGATAATTAGTGACTGTCACTGCTCTCATGAGTGTGATAATTAGTGACTGTCACTGCTCTCTAGTGTATAATTAGTGACTGTCCTGCTCTCTAGTGTGACAATTAGTGACTGTCACTGCTGTCTATGAGTGTGATAATTAGTGACTGTCACTGCTCTCTGAGTGTGATAATTAGTGACTGTCACTGCTCTCTTAATGACTGTGATAATTAGTGACTGTCACTGCTCTCTATGAGTGTGATAATGAGTGACTGTCACTGCTCTCTATGAGTGTGAATGAATGAGTGACTGTCACTGCTGTCCTATGAGTGTGATAATTAGTGACTGTCACTGCTCTCTATGAGTGTGATAATTGTGACTGTCACTGCTCTCTAGTGTGATAATTAGTGACTGTCACTGCTCTCTATGAGTGACTGTCACTATGAGTGAGTGATAATTAGTGACTGTCACTGCTCTATGAGTGTGATAATTAGTGACTGTCACTGCTCTCTATGATGTGACTGTGTGAGTGTGAATTAGTGACTGTCACTGCTCTCTATGCTGTCACTGCTCTCTATGAGTGATGTCACTGCTCTCTAATGAGTATAATTAGTGACTGTCACTGCTCTCTGATGTGACTGTCACTGTCTCTACTGTCACTGCTGAAATTAGTGACTGTCACTGACTGTCACTGCTCTCTAATGAGTGTACTGTCACTGCTCTCTATGAGTGATAATTAGTGACTGTCACTCTCTCTAGAGTGTGATAATTTGTGCTGTGGGTGATAATTAGTGACTGTCACTGCCCGGGTGTGGCCCCACTTCGGGGTGCAGTCTGGGGCGCCTCTTACCTTTTTTATCAGTAGATTCTTCTCTTCGCGATTTTATCTTTTAAAGCAGAAAATATTAGAGAACGCTCATCTCTATTGCGCATGCGCGGGAGAAAGTGACTGCAAGCCGTGAGAATGCGCACAAGTCGGCGCTTGGTACCTAACGCGCAGGCACGGTACTTGATGCTCGCTTCGTCAGACTGCGCATGTCTTGTGGTAGATGCCTGGGTTTCGAGTATGCGCAGGGATCTCCCGGCCGCTGTTCCGCCATCTTTTTTATGGGAACAATGTCTCCTGCTCCTGGTTTTAGTGTCAGTCAGAAGAGGGTTGTTTCTAAACTGCATGCACCAATCAGAAAGCCTCGTGGCGTGTGAGGCAGAGTGCCTGAGGTACCATAGGATGATGGCAGATGTGATGGTGTTACATCGTGGTGGGAGAAATGGGTGACCATAATAGGAGTTGTATGTATCAGATGACAGGAGTTGTAGGTGATGCTAACAGGAGATCTGGGTGATGATAGAAGTTGTAGGTGATAATAGGAGATCTGGGAGATGATAGGAGTTGTAGGTGATGATAATAGGAGATCTGGGAGATGATAGGAGTTGTAGGTGATGCCTATCACTGGGCAGTTAACGTACAGGGTTACAGTCTGTTTAGAAAGGATCGCCAAAACCGGAGAGGGGGAGGGGTCTGCCTTTATGTAAAGTCCTGTCTAAAGCCCACAATCCGGGAAGATATAAGTGAGGGACATGAAGATGTGGAGTCACTGTGGGTAGAAATACATGGAGCCAAAAACAATAATAAAATACTAATAGGAGTTTATTATAAACCCCCTAATATACCAGAGTCCACAGAAAATCTACTTCTAAACGAAATAGACGAGGAGACAAAACAATGAGGTCGTTATTATGGGGGATTTCAACTACCCAGATATAGACTGGGAAACTGAAACCTGTATATCTCATAAAGGAAACAGGTTCTTGGCAATAACCAAAGACAATTACCTTTCCCAACTGGTTCAGGACCCGACTAGAGGGACGGCCATACTGGACTTAGTATTAACCAATAGACCTGACAGAACAACAGATGTGCAGGTTGGGGGACACCTGGGAAATAGTGACCATAATATAATAACCTTCCAATTGTCATTCAAAAGAGCGTTTCTTCAGGGAGGAACAAAAATACCAAACTTCAAAAAAGCTAAATTTAGCCAACTAAGAGAGGCCATAGGCCTAACTAACTGGGACAAAGTCCTCAAAAATAAAAATACAGCCACAAAATGGGAGATTTTTAAAAGCATCCTAATATCTAATTGTGAGAGGTACAGACCTTATGGGAATAAAAGGTTAAGGAACAAGAAAAAACAATGTGGATAAATAGAACTGTAAAGAAAGCAATAAATGACAAACAGAAAGCATTTAAATCACTAAAACAGGAGGGGAGCGAGGAAGCATTGAAAAACTACAAGGAAAAAAATAGAATATGTAAAAGACAAATAAAAGCAGCCAAACTAGAGACCGAGAGATTAATCGCCAAAGAGAGTAAAACTAACCCTAAAATGTTCTTTAATTACATAAATGGTAAAAAGTATAAACCTGAAGGTGTCGGCCCCTTACAGAGTAATGAGGGGGGAGTTGCAGAGAGCGATGAGGAGAAAGCGAAGCTACTAAATATCTTTTTCTCCACTGTATTCACTGAGGAAAATAAACTGTCAGATGAAATGCAGAATATAAAAGTAAATTCCCCTTTAAAAATGCCCTGTCTGACCCAGGAAGAAGTAGAGCTGCATCTTAAAAAGATTAAAATAGACAAATCACCAGGACCAGATGGCATACACCCCCGTATCCTAAGAGAATTAAGTAATGTAATCGACAGACCCTTATTTCTGATATTTAAGGACTCTATACTGACGGGGAGTGTTCCACAGGATTGGCGCATAGCAAATGTGGTGCCAATATTCAAAAAGGATCCAAAACAGAGCCCGGGAACTATAGGCCGGTAAGTTTAACATCTGTCGTGGGTAAACTGTTTGAAGGTTTTCTGAGAGATGCTATCTTGGAGTACCTCAATGAAAATAAGCAAATAACTCCATATCAGCATGGCTTCATGAGGGATCGGTCATGTCAAACCAATTTAATCAGTTTCTATGAGGAGGTAAGTTCTAGACTGGACCGCGGTGAATCAATGGATGTCGTATATCTGGACTTCTCCAAAGCGTTTGACACTGTACCACATAAAAGGTTAGTATATAAAATGAGAATGCTTGGCCTGGGAGAAAATGTCTGTATGTGGGTAAGTAACTGGCTCAGTGATAGAAAACAGAGGGTGGTTATTAATGGCACCTACTCAGATTGGGTCACTGTCACTAGTGGGGTACCACAGGGGTCAGTATTGGGCCCTATTCTCTTCAATATATTTATTAATGATCTTGTAGAAGGCTTGCACAGTAAAATATCAATTTTTGCAGATGACACTAAACTGTGTAAAGTAATTAACACAGAAGAGGACAGTGCACTGCTACAGATGGATCTGGATAGACTGGAGGCTTGGGCAGAGAAGTGGCAGATGAGGTTTAACACTGACAAATGTAAGGTTATGCATATGGGAAGGAATAATGCAAGTCACCAGTACATACTAAATGGTAAAACATTGGGTAACTCTGACATGGAAAGGACCTAGGAATTTTAGTGAACAGCAAACTAAGCTGCAGAAACCAGTGTCAGACAGCTGATGCCAAGGCCAATAAGATAATGGGTTGCATCAAAAGAGGCATAGATGCCGTGATGAGAACATAGTCCTGTCACTTTACACATCACTAGTCAGACCACATATGGAGTACTGTGTACAGTTCTGGACTCCTGTGAACAAGGCAGACAGAGCAGAGCTGGAGAGGGTTCAGAGGAGGGCAACTAAAGTAATAACTGGAATGGGTGGACTACAGGACCCAGAAAGATTATCAAAATTAGGGTTATTCACTTTAGAAAAAAGACGACTGAGGGGAGATGTAATAACTATGTATAAATATATCAGAGGTCAGTACAGAGATCTCTCCCATCATCTATTTATCCCCAGGACTGTGACTGTGACGAGGGGACATCCTCTGCGTCTGGAGGAAAGAAGGTTTGTACACAAACATAGAAGAGGATTCTTTACGGTAAGAGCAGTGAGACTATGGAACTCTCTGCCTGAGGAGGTGGTGATGGTAAGTTCACTAAGAGAGTCAAGAAGGGGCCTGGATGTATTTCTGGAGGGTAATAATATTACAGGTTATAGTTACTAGAGAGGGGTCGTTGATCCAGGGAGTTATTCTGATGCCTGATTGGAGTCGGGAAGGAATTTTTTCCCCTAAAGTGAGGAAAATTGGCTTCTACCTCACAGGGGTTTTTTTGCCTTCCTCTGGAGCAACTTGTAGGAAAACAGGAAGAACTGGATGGGAGGAGGGCTTTTTTTCGGCCTTATAAACTATGTTACTATGTTATAATAGGAGATCTGGGTGATGATAGGAGTTATAGGTGATGATAATAGGAGATCTGGGAGATGATAGGAGTTATAGGTGATGATAATAGGAGATCTGGGAGATGATAGGAGTTGTAGGTGAGGGTGTAGTGGAGGGTCTCAGATCATTACACAGCGGGGGTCCCAGGAGAACACAGTATTTAAGGAGACAATATTACTTACTGTGAACGTTGTCACACTAACGCTTACATAGTAGAAGTAGCAGGGCCCAGCAGCACAGAGTATTTAAGTATTTGTGGCAGCTCACAGGCTATACGTTATACAGTACATCCTCAGGAGAACCTGTTACACTGATCTAATAGCCCGGAGTCTCAATCAGGCTTCAGAGTCTATTAGAGGAATATACCAATACAGGCCACTAGGTGGCAGCACTGTACTGTTATATTCAAAATGAAGTGTTTGACGATGGCTATATCGCCATCAATGAACACAAGGGGCGATCTCATGATTGTCAGTTATAGTCACCCAGGGTGACTAAAAAAAAAGTTTTTAAAAATATTTAAAAGTTCAAATCACCTCCCTTCCTTAAACAAAAAAAAATTAACCAACAACAAAAAACATTATGGGCATCGCCGCATGCAAACATGTAGATTATTAATGGCATACAGCCAATTTGCCATTTTTTGTCACTTCAACTCCCCAAGAATTTTTAATAAAATGTGATCAAAAAGTCGTACACACTTCAAATTGGTATCACTGATCGCCCTGCAACAAAATGAGCCCTCACACAGCTCCGTACACATAGGGGTCAGAATATGGCGATTATGGCATATTAAAATATATAAATATAACATAAAATGCCCCAATACAGAGCCCCCCATATAAAATACCCCTTCTTTGTGGCCTCAGTAGATGCCCCCACATTGCCCCCAATAATATGCCAGTAAGAAGCGCCCCCATAGATGCCCTCAATAATGTACCAATAAGAAGTGCCCCCAGAAATGCTCCCAATAATGTACTAGTAAGAAGTGCCCCCACAGTGCCCTCCAATAATATGCCAATAGGAAATGCCCCCCAATAATATAAGTTCCCCCATAGTGCCAGTAAGAAGTGCCCCCCAATATAAGAAGTGCCCCCACAGTGCTCCTCTTCTCCAGTATTTTACAATAAAAAAAACCAAAACACTAATACTTACCTCCATGGAGCTGGCAGCGATGCGATGCAGGCCTCTTCCGGCCTGTGTCCTGCGCTGAGCCGGCCTCTGATAGGCTACAGGCACTAGGCCTGCAGCCTATCAGAGGAAAGGGCAGGAGAGACGCCGCTCCCTCCCCTGCTCTGCTGCAGCACAGGCATCTGATAAAGATGACTATGGAGATGCCACCGTGGCCCGGCCAGACATCGATTCAGGGCCTGGTCCTGGGCCGCAGCCCGGTGGTTGGGGACCGCTGCTCTAAGGGTTGGTTAAGAAGTATATTCAGTGTAAAGCAGAGTCCTGTGAGTGATGCTGCGGCCCCCGCTGATCTCCACATCATCCAGCCTGGGATTACATGAAGAGACTGAAGGATCTGAGCAGGCCTACATCCACAGGAGATCTGCCGCACCCAGTACTGATTGGATTTATGTCTCTTTATTCATTTGCTTTTCATTAGGCCTGTCACACACGACCGTGAAACACCGTCCGGTACGGGCCATGAAAGCCGGACCGTGCTCCCTCTGAGGACGGGAGCGCACAGCGTCATTGGTTGCTATAGTTTTTTTGACTTTGCATTTTTGTTTTTCGCTCCCTGCCTTCCCAGAGCTATAACTTTTTTATTTTTCCATTCACATAGTCGTATGAGGGTTTATTCTTTGCGGGACAAGTTGTACTTTCCAACACCACCATTTAATATTACGTATGATGTAGTGGGAAGCGGGAAAAATTTTTCCCCAAAAAAAAAAAACAAATGCAATTTTGCCACAGTTTTACGGGTTTTTGTTTTTCTTTTTTGACTTGTCATCTTCACTCTCCAGGTCAGTATGAATCCGGCGATACCATATATGTAGAGTTTTCCTTGCATTTTGATGCTTAAAAAAATAAAAATAAAAACTTGTGTAGTTATGTGTGCGGAGCTGTTTTTCATTGATACCATTCTGGGACGTGTATGACTTTTGCATAACTTTTTACTTAATTTTTTGTGCAAGGAGAAGCAACCAAAAAAATGGCAAATTGGCCATTTTGACCTATTTTTCATTTCGCCTTTTTCCGTATGGGATTAATACTTTTATATATGTACGGACGTTTGCAGCAATATCCATGATTTTTTTTTTTACATTTATTCTCATTTTGGAGAAAGGGGGGTGATTTGATTTTTTATATACTTTTTTTTATTTATAAAAACTTTATTTTTTTCACACTTTTTTTATAGTTCCCAATCCTTTGATTGCTATCATCATAGACTTCACTTGCATTGGAGTCTATGATGATTTTACTACTTTCTTTTGTAGCCCCTATTACAGGCAAGGACTCCTTGTGTCATAGACTATGACAGGAGCAGCCACACACAAGCTCTGGCTCCTCCAATTGCCGCATTGGGAGTCGGAGTATAACCGGAGGCGTGCAATTTCAGTTTTCAGAGGACTCAGGATTGACCACAGCATCTCAGAGGTTTAAAGGGGTTTTCCGAGTTATATATACTGATGACCTGTCCTCAGGATAGGTCATCAATATCAGATCAGTGGGGGTCTGACACCCAGCACCCCCACCGATCAGCTGTTTAAAGAGGAGGCGCGCGCCGTATCAGCGCTGCCTCCTCTTCACTGTTTACATGCTGGCCGACCCCGGGGTAGTGGTGAGTAGGTGTAATTACACCTCACCGCCCCATTCATTTCAATGGGAAGAATCGCTTCCATAGACTTGTATGGGAACAAGCCTTCCCATAGAAATGAATGGGGCGGTGAGGTGTAATTACACCTACTCACCACTACCCGTGTTATGGACAGCATGTAAACAGTGAAGAAGGAGGCAGCGCTGATACGGCGCGCGCCTCCTCTTTAAACAGCTGATAGGCTGGGGTGCAGGGTGTCGGACCCCCGCCGATCTGATATTGATGACCTATCCTGAGGACAGGTCATCAGTATATATAACTCGGAGAACCCCTTTAAGGCTAAACTTTTGGCATTACTGCCTATCGTGGTCAGTATCCTAATTGTTGGGCGTGTGTAAGGACAACACTATTACTCATAAAGGGACAATTCCTCATGAGCTAGCCACCTGAACGTTGGCCTCATGGGCTGTCACTAATATGAGTCCCTCTTACGGTCCCGGCTCCAGACGTGCACCCTGTCACATAACTGTGACTTGTGGCATAAGTAGCAGGGACTGAGAACAAGCCTCTTATATTGCAGCGAGTCTGTCCACTAAATGCGGATCTCGCTCTATTGAGGTCTTGTCTATTTACTATCCCTGTATGACACCGACCGCTATATGGGTAATATCACTTCATTCTTGATGTTCCCATAGGGTTTGCCATACATAGTCCACTATCACTATTAACCTTTTTTTCAATCCTGCACTAGCGCTGAGCCAATCACATGACAGGCGGCTTTCATTAACGTCCCGTTGTCATGGCGATGCACTATTGCAGCGTTGACCTCATTTGAATAACACATGTTCGGGGCGGTTCCCTGTCAAGACGCGCTACCATTGTATAACCCAGGGGTGCACAACGTTTTCTGGGTGGGGGCCACATTGTCCGACTGAACCAACGTCAAGGGCCGAAAATAAAATTTAAAGGGTATTAACAACTGAAATACTGTATTTATGGCAGATTGAACACACAGTGTATACCATTAATGTCTAGTTACAGTTCCAGGAGTCCCATCTAATGGGAGAAATACATGAAAAATGCATGTGAGCAGCCACAAACATGGACATACATGTCTGTTACCAGATGGATGGGGCCACACAGAATGGTATCAAGGCCGCATGTGGCCCCCGGGCCGCAGGTTGTGCACCCCTGGTATAACCTGATAGTATCCTGCACGGCCGCTTCCCCTTCAGGTACCCAGCGCATGCGCGGAAGAAAGAAGGAGACGCTACACGTGCAAGGCATCCTTTCATGGTACCCGACCCTACTACCAGCCGAGCCGGCCACTGTAAGTAATACTCACTCACATCAATCTGTCACAAGGTTTTATGTATTATTATGTCAGGGTAATTAGGATCAGTGCACCACAGGTGAAAGGACTATTTAATATGTTGTCACGCCCACATAGGACGTCGCTATGCTGTACTATGCTTTTTGAATAAAACACCAATTTTGATGCAAACTTCTTGGAGTGCTGCGGATCTCTGCATTTACCAATATACAGGACCGGGATAACCGCGTGCACCCGTGCCCCTTTGATTGAGGGCTTTACCCACAAATGGACATCTAAAACCTGAATACATACATACAATATTGCGGTGCTGTTCCTACCCTCTTTTTTGTTATCGCGGACATTAGCCACCGGTGTCTGCTGTAAGAAACAGTAGGCACCCAGTTGCTATGGTGCCAGCGGGCGCTATCTTTAGAGATGCCACATGTGACATACTTTACGTCACATGTCGGGCATTCTCTCAATCAGCTTCATGAGGACGTCGCCTGGAATGGTCTCCAGTTGACAGGTTTACCTTGTGGGATTTCTTGCCTTCACAATGTGTCTGAGCCCATCAGTTGTGTTGTGGAGAGGCGGACTGGTCCACAGGTCCATATCCACATTATGGCAAGAACCACTCAACTAAGAGACATGATGGTCCATCATTACTGTAAGACATGAAGGTCGCTCAATCTGGAAATTTCCAGTCTTAGTAGGTTCCTGTATTTGTTATTTTTTTTATATTAACTACGTGTAACCCTACAGCTAAATTAATCCAATAAATAGTGGACCAGTGGAAATCTGTGTTTTAGGCCTCGTGCACACGGCCATAGTTTTGCTCTGCATCCAATCCACATTTTTTGCAGGTCGGATACGGACCCATTCACTTTAATGGAGCCACATAAGATGAGAACAGCTCACCCGTGTGCTGTGCGCATCCATAAGTCTGTTCTACGGCTGCACAAAAAGCAAAAAATCCAGTCTCCCCTCGTTCTACACTCAGTCCTAATGAGAAAGTGAGAACAGAAGGGTACATAAGTCTTCAGCCCCTTTACTCAGGACATAAGTCTTCAGCCCCTTTACTCAGGACACAAGTCTTCAGCCCCTTTACTCAGGGACATAAGTCTTCAGCCCCTTTACTCAGGACATAAGTCTTCAGCCCCTTTACTCAGGACATAAGTCTTCAGCCCCTTTACTCAGGACATAAGTCTTCAGCCCCTTTACTCAGGACATAAGTCTTCAGCCCCTTTACTCAGGACATAAGTCTTCAGCCCCTTACTCTTTAGCCCTCAGGACATAAGTCTTCAGCCCCTTTACTCAGGACATAAAGTCTTCAGCCCCTTTACTCAGGGACATAAGTCTTCAGCCCCTTTACTCAGGACATAAGTCTTCAGCCCTTTACTCAGCACATAAGTCTTCAGCCCTTTACTCAGGACATAAGTCTTCAGCCCCTTTACTCAGTCAGTCTTCAGCCCTTTACTCACATAAGTCTTCAGCCCTTTACTCAGGACATAAGTTCTTCAGCCCCTTTACTCAGGACATAAGTTCTTCAGCCCCTTTACTCAGGACATAAGTCTTCAGCCCCTTTAGGACATCTTCAGCCCTTTACTCAGGACATAAGTCTTCAGCCCTTTACTCAGGACATAAGTCTTCAGCCCCTTTACTCAGGACATAAGTCTTCAGCCCCTTTACTCAGGAATAAGTCTTCAGCCCCTTTACTCAGCACATCAACAGTCTTCAGCCCCTTTACTCAGCACATAAGTCTTCAGCCCCTACTCAGGACAGAAGTCTTCAGCCCCTTAGGGACACAAGTCTTCAGCCCCTTTACTCAGGACATCTTCAACTCAGGACATAAGTCTTCAGCCCTTTACTCAGGACATAAGTCTTCAGGACATAAGTCTTCAGCCCCTTTACTCAGGACATAAGTCTTCAGCCCTTTACTCAGGCATAAGTCTTCAGCCCTTCTATCAGACATAAGTTCTTCAGCCCCTTTACTCAGGACATAAGTCTTCAGCCCTTTACTCAGGGACATAAGTCTTCAGCCCCTTTACTCAAGTCAGGACATAAGTCTTCAGCCCTTTACTCAGGACATAAGTCTTCAGCCCCTTTACTCAGGACATAAGTCTTCAGCCCCTTTACTCAGGACATAAGTCTTCAGCCCCTTTACTCAGGACATAAGTCTTCAGCCCCTTTACTCAGGACATAAGTCTTCAGCCCCTTTACTCAGGGACATAAGTCTTCAGCCCCTTTACTCAGGACATAAGTCTTCAGCCCCTTACTCAGGACATAAGTCTTCAGCCCCTTTACTCAGGACATAAGTCTTCAGCCCCTTTACTCAGGACATAAGTCTTCAGCCCCTTTACTCAGGACATAAGTCTTCAGCCCCTTTACTCAGGACAAAGTCTTCACCCCTTACCAGACATAAGTCTTCAGCCCCTTTACTCAGGACATAAGTCTTCAGCCCCTTTACTCAGGACATAAGTCTTCATGCCCCTTTACTCAGGACATAAGTCTTCAGCCCCTTTACTCCGGACATAAGTCTTCAGCCCCTTTACTCAGGACATAAGTCTTCAGCCCCTTTACTCAGGACATAAGTCTTCAGCCCCTTTACTCAGACACTTCATAAGTCTTCAGCCCCTTTTACTCAGGACATAAGTCTTCAGCCCCTTTTCAGCTCTAGGACATTAAGTCTTCAGCCCCTTTACTCAGGACATAAGTCTTCAGCCCTTTACTCAGGACATTTCAGCCCCTTTACTCAGGACACAAGTCTTCAGCCCCTTTACTCAGGACATAAGTCTTCAGCCCCTTTACTCAGGGACATAAGTCTTCAGCCCCTTTACTCAGGACATAAGTCTTCAGCCCCTTTACTCAGGACAGTCTTCAGCCCCTTTACTCAGGACATAAGTCTTCAGCCCCTTTAGCTCCTCAGGACATAAGTCTTCAGCCCCTTACTCAGGACATAAGTCTTCAGCCCCTTTACTCAGGACATAAGTCTTCAGCCCCTTTACTCAGGACATTCAGCCCCTTTACTCAGGACGACATAAGTCTTCATAAGTCTTCAGCCCCTTTACTCAGGACATTAAGTCTTCAGCCCCTTTACTCAGGACATAAGTCTTCAGCCCCTTTACTCAGGACATAAGTCTTCAGCCCCTTTACTCAGGACAAAGTCTTCCCCTTTACTCGACAGAAGTCTTCAGCCCCTTTACTCAGGACATAAGTCTTCAGGACATAAGTCTTCAGCCCCTTTACTCAGGACATAAGTCTTCAGCCCCTTCAGCCCCTTTACTCAGGACATAAGTCTTCAGCCCCTTTACTCAGACATAAGTCTTCAGCCCTTTACTCAGGACATAAGTCTTTCAGCTCACTCAGGACATAAAGTCTTCAGCCCCTTTACTCAGGACATAAGTCTTCAGCCCTTTACTCAGGACATAAGTCTTCAGCCCTTTACTAGGACATAAGTCTTCAGCCCCTTTACTCAGGACATAAGTCTTCAGCCCTTTACTCAGGACATAAGTCTTCAGCCCCTTTAGCTTAGGACATAAGTCTTCAAGCCCCTAGGACATTCTTCAGTTTACTCAGGACTAAGTCTTCAGCCCCTTTACTCAGGACATAAGTCTTCAGCCCCTTTACTCTTAAGTCTTCAGCCCCTTTACTCAGGACATAAGTCTTCAGCCCCTTTACTCAGGACATAAGTCTTCAGCCCCCCTTTACTCAGGACATAAGTCTTCAGCCCCTTTACTCAGGGACATAAGTCTTTCAGCCCCTTTACTCAGGACATAAGTCTTCAGCCCTTCACATTTACTCAGGACATAAGTCTTCAGCCCTTTACTCAGGACATAAGTCTTCAGCCCCTTTACTTAAGTCTTCAGCCCCTTTACTCAGGACATAAGTCTTCAGCTTTACTCAAGTCTTCAGCCCTTTACTCAGGACATAAGTCTTCAGCCCCTTTACTCAGGACATAAGTCTTCAGCCTTTACTCAGGACATAAGTCTTCAGCCCCTTTACTCAGGACCTAAGTCTTCAGCCCCTTTACTCAGGGACATAAGTCTTCAGCCCCCTTTACTCTCAGGACATAAGTCTTCAGCCCCTTTACTCAGGACATAAGTCTTCAACTCAGTAAGTCTTCAGCCCCTTTACTCAGGACATAAGTCTTCAGCCCCTTTAGCCCTTTACTCTTCAGGACATAAGTCTTCAGCCCCTTTACTCAGGACATAAGTCTTCAGCCCCTTTACAGGACATAAGTCTTCAGCCCTTTACTCAGGACATAAGTCTTCAGCCCCTTTACTCAGTCTTCAGCCTTTACTATTAGTTCTTCAGCCCTTTACTCAGGACATAAGTCTTCAGCCCCTTTACTCAGGACATAAGTCTTCAGCCCTTTACTCATAAGTCTTCTTTACTCAGGACATAAGTCTTCAGCCCTTTACTCAGGACATAAGTCTTCAGCCCCTTTACTCAGGACATAAGTCTTCAGACCCCTTTACTCAGGACATAAGTCTTCAGCCCCTTTACTCAGAAGTCTTCAGCCCTTTTACTCAGGACATAAGTCTTCAGCCCCTTTACTCAGGACATAAGTCTTCAGCCCCTTTACTCAGGACATAAGTCTTCAGCCCCAGTTTACTCAGGACATAAGTCTTCAGCCAAGGTAAGTCTTCACTCAGCCCTCTTTAGCTCAGGAACATAAGTCTTCAAGTCTTCAGCCCCTTTACTTAGGACATAAGTCTTCAGCCCCTTTACTCAGGACATAAGTCTTCAGCCTCTTTACTCAGGACATAAGTCTTCAGCCCCTTTACTCAGACATAAGTCTTCAGCCCCTTTAGGACTCAGGACAAAGTCTTCAG